>SNQJ01S0076422.1:46801-64033 GCA_010110895.2 Picea sitchensis
CTAAATGCAGCCTGCGGGAATGAAGGATTTTCGCAGGCGAGTATATATGCAGCCTGCGAACTATTTCCAAAATGTGATTTTGAGAAAATGACAAGTGTAACCTTCTTCAGGAAAAAGTTCTTGATGAAGAGTTTGATTTTCCATTATCATGACATAATCATAATATCATCTTGATAACCAAAAATGTGGATAACACTGACGTGGACCTTCCGACCTACAAGTTGTGGAGGGAGCATGCGTTGGCGTCAAAATAGTAGATATGGTCATTGTTGTTCTCACAGGGAAGATATCTTCACTTTTTTCGCCAGAAATGATGCCATTAATGTTAACACTTAGAGTCACCCTCTGACTACAAGAGGATAAGCCCATTACACATAAAAAGAAAGGGTAAAATGGATTAAAATGGTTTGAGTAGGTGGATCAGTAAGATCATAGATATAGGAAAAGATAACAGAAGTAACTACAGATCAGTCCTCAACCATTGGGCTATGGATTCATAAGTATCATGAATAATGAAGGCATTTAAACTACCTATCAGAAAAAAGGATTTATGTGGTGATGAGGAGAAAGAAGACAAAAAATGTCTGAGTCCAGAACCATGAAATATGGGAAAGATGACAGTAGATCCTCTACCACCTCAAGAATCCATAGATCAGAGAGATTATACACCCATACAAGAAGAAAAATAGAAAGGTCTGATGAACCATGAAAGATGGGCATGATGGAAATAGATCCTCCATCACCTTAGGAATCCATAAATCATAGAGATTACATACACAGTGTTATAACAAGATTTTCCTCACCCTATGAAATCTTGAAGAGAGGGCCTTATTCCATTTCCCTATGCATACTTACTTTTCCTAATTAATGAATATAGAGACAAAAGTAAATATTTTTCCACTTGTGCACACCTTGCAAGTTATACAACATCTGTATACACTAGCTGCTCCACTACAGCCCCATACATCAGGATTTGTGCCATAAAATCAAAAATAAATGTTTGGTTTCTATGTCACGACATAAGATCTATAATCCTTGGCATTCCATATACTAGAAACATTCTGTCTCGGCCCTTCAGTTTCATTTTGAAGGCTATAAATAAAACAATTCTGAGCTATGAAAAATAAGAGATAATTCAACTTTAAGAGAAAAGTTACTCTAGAGAAATTATTACTTCATTATTTAGTCTACATCCCTTTGTCCTTTAAATCTGAACACAGTGTTCAGATCCCAAGCTCTTCCCTTATTGATGGAGAACCTTTTTGTCTCCCTTATATGAGATTTCCTTTTGTGGAGGATTGAAGTGCTAGAGGCCCAGTTTGAAGTAACTCAGTTTCTCAGTTCCGAACTGTGCCGATACGGAAGTCTGTAATGTTTTCACTTATGTTGATCATTTATTAATAGAAATACTCCTTTCCCATACAATTGATATCTTTCAAATATATGTATTATGATCCATGAGCATGTTTGTTTTGAATATTAATGGATTATGCTATCCTATTATATTATCACTATATGATTGCTTTGCTTGTTTGTTGAGAACTCATTGAAAGTATAAGGTTTTGGGTCGAAGTGCTCAACATTGGACATCATCAAATGTTTGGATGAGGTAGGCCTCTTTCTTACCTCCTTTGCACATTATTTTATATAGCATATGTTGGAATTGAGTCAATTTCTATAGTCACTCCTCTTTGTTTTGGTTCACCCTAGCCATAGAGAGATTTTCCTCGTAACAGAATTGGTGACCATACTGGGGAAGAATCTTCTTTCTTAGGGTTTGAAGTACTTTTCTCCTTAGATTTCTCTCGTTTCTATTGTGGTTCTTGTCGTGTCAGTACTTGATAGCTCCTGTTCACTCTGGCTCTGAGTTTTCATTCTTTTTTCCCCTGCCTGGCCTTGTTTCAAAGCATATACACTCTTTTTTGTTTGACAGTCATGTACACATGCATGTTGTCTCATTGCAAGCTGCGTATATACACATTATTTGCCAAAATAGCGTACACCTTTTTTCCTTGTTGTTTTTCTTGGTCTAGTGTTTGCTGGGTGGGATTTTATGCTTGTTGAGACTTCTTAGGTCTTTGTAGTGCCTGTTGAGTGCCTGTGGGATGACATGAAACCCTCTTTTTGTTGAATTTTTGGGCGAAGTTTTTCTCTTCATCTTTTCATTTTTTTTTGTCCTTCTACATTGGGTTGGGTTCTTTGCTTCTTGATATCCTTATTGAGTTGTCTTCTTTTATACACAGTAGGTTTATATATCAAGTTACTTTTCAGTCCATGCATTTTCAATTTTGATATATTGAAAATACAAAACAAATAGGCATTTTGCATTGCTTGGAATTTTTGTATCTGATTTTTTATCATTAGCTTAGTGCATATAGTGAAAGATTGCATTTTACTTATGAATCGCAGATTTGAATTTGAAAATTGCAACATTTTTAGGAGCATATAATTCATCAAAAGTTAAAGTTAGGACTTTCCATTAATTTCATATTTAATTTTCTTGTAGAGTCATAACATCATTGGTTTCATCACCATTATACCTTTTTGATTAATCACGGCCATAAAATCAATGCTATCATTTAAAATTTATTAGTAATGATTTTATTTTCTAGGGTGCACAAACCAGCCTAGGATTTAGTGCCTTGGAACATAATTTTGTGAATAAAATTCTCCAAGGCAATTAAATCAACATATGTGTTTGAGTCAGTGAGTGGACAAATCCATTGTATAATTGGTAATATTAGGAAGCTCAACTCACATCGGAGTTAATAACGAGGTTGCGCGGAGTTGGTTGAAGGGATATCCCCAAGATAATTTCCCAGTGTCATAGATATTTTTGTGGATTTATTGGTATTTGGGGATCTTTCTAGTGCCCATACCTCTGTGAGAGGCGGTACTTTCAAGGTTTCAGGATTTACTGCCCTGCCCATATGGTTATCAAGACTTATGAATACTCACATGTGCATCGGTTATACAATGGTTTATTATTTTCTTGACTTAGGTATCTCATAGGTTACCTGCAGGGGTTATTCTGCTAGTACCCTAGGTCAGATAAGGTTTGGACAACACACAACCTTTATGGAGGATTACCTCTCTAGGAAGAGACATTATCTGATATATCACGGAGACGATAACCTTCGTTAGCATTTTTCCCTTCTCAACTTGGAGAGCTCTGGGTCTTCCCAATCTTGTGTCAGTTCTTCGTAATATACTGACATTCCACAGAAGGTCTGCATGGGAGCCTTGGCCTCCCCCATGACTTGCCTCCTAGAATCTCCCTAATGAGTTTGATTTAAGCTCTTTTCAGACTCATTCAAAAAGATAAAATATTGCCAAGTGATTTGTCCCTTTCACACTCGTTAAAATGGACTTGAAAGGTCATGAGTCTTAGTTAAGATCTTTTCAGACTTCTTTTCAAAAAAGAGAAAATATTGTTGAGTGATTTGTCCCTTTCACACTCGTTAAATTGGATTTGAAAGGTCGTGAGTCTTAGTTAATCTCTTTTCCAACTTGTTTCCAAAAATAGAAAAGATCATCGAGTGAACTTGTCATTTTTACACTGGTAAATTGGATTTGAAAGGATGTCTACTTGGCACAAGTTTATCCCTTTTTCACACCAAGTAAACTAAAGGAAATAAAAAAGAACATTTTTTTGGTGTTAAGTTGTGATTGCATCTCATACCCCTGCTTGCAGTATTGAGCCTATAGTCAGTTCTCTCTTTGCATTATAAATCATTTTCCTCAGTAGTTTTTCATCCTCAACCAAGAAGATCCTTGTTTATATCCTTCACAATTTGACACCCTATACCTAAGAGGGAACATCACGTGAGTGTCCATCTCCCACATGCACTTCCCTGCATTGAGCATAGGTATTTTCCACTGCTGGAACTAGTTTTTCTTACTTACGACACTCGTCTCCTCCTCTATATCATAGCATTCTTTTTTTATGAAAAAACAAAAAAAGACGGGCAGGAAGGGAGTACTACATTATATTTGGCAGCAGTTGTTACACGTCAATATTACTCAATTGGATAAGTGTCGCATGTTCCTCTCAACTGTCGTAAGTGTCGCATGTTCCTTACAACTGTCGCAAGTGTCGCATGTTGTTCACAAGTGTCGCAAACGTCAAACAAAGCATACTTCCATGATGAAGACACCAAGGAGACACTTATGATACCTTAGACACTTTATTTGGAGGAAGGATAATGATTAACTGAAGTCAAGAATCTTTTTCTACCTGAAAGGAGCTCTAAAACTAGGGTTTGAGAGAGAGCGCTCCTTTATGGCACCCTTAGGAGCGTTGGCGCTCCACTATAAGGTCTTAGGGAGCGTTATAGCACCAAAATACCCCTATGAAGGAGCTCTACCCATCTCTAGAGTGTTGGCACTCCCCTTGAGCCTCCTAGGGAGCGTTATAATGCCTTGATGCTCCTTTTGAGGGAGCGTTGTCTAATCTAGGCAGTGGTTGGACCGTTGAGGAGAATAAGTGGAAGATCTTTCGAGTTTGGAAGGTAGTTTCATTCGAATTCCTAGTTCAATCAGAAGATCCTTGATCTAAAGAGGGAATTCCTCAACCTACCCTAAAGATAACTCAAGAGGTTAAGCCTCTCTTAACCTATATAAGCAGGCTCTATGATGGTGAAAAGGGGGAAGAATTGCTAGCATGAAACCTATGATCTCATAGGAAACACACATTGAACTGGAGGAGAGTAATCATTGAAGTTGTTGTCGTCTGAATTGTGGATTGTTTGAGCAAGGGTTAGACAAAGGGGACTTGACGAAGCTGTTGCATTCGCATCTACAATTGTAAGTTACTGTTGTCATTGTTTTCATTAATATGACACGCTTGGCCTATTTCTTTCTAGTTTGTGTATGATATTACATAAACTTGTCCTTGGTAGATAGATCTATTTTCAAGCTAATATCAATAGAGTAGGAAGTGGTCGTACTATTGTTTTGTCTACAGAGCTCAACGAGGAGTGAAAGATTGGAGCTCAACTCGGAGCATGCAGGTACAAACGTCAATAAAAAGGTAATTCTATTCTCCTTCCTCCTCATGCATTATTTTGTATAGTTTTGAAAGGAAGTCACTGTCCACGTTAAGCACTTTCTGTCTTAGAGTTAAGAGTCTATCTCTTTGAGGCAATCTACCTATCCGCAGGGAGATTTTCCTACAACAAAAACTGGCGACTCCAATGGGGAGTCCTCAAATCGAAACCTTTTTGTTTTGATTTCTCCTCATTGGCCTTGTCTTACCCCTTGATTGTTTTTAGACCTGGTTCACCCATATTTGATTGATTTCATGAGCTGATTGACTCCCTACCCCATTACACTCAGCTTTATTGCCGAGACTAGACTGCAATTTTTGGATTTTTTGACATTTTTTGGAGCTTTTTGAACCTAGCACCCCTGTTCCTGTGTTAACAGAGCGCCATCACTCCCTGAGTGCCTTACATAGAGCACTATAATGCTCCTTTCCCTTTACAACAGAGTGCTAGCCCTCTTTTGGCCAAAAAACTTTCCAGAATTTCTCTTTCCAGGGTCTAATCTCTGTGTTTCACCTGCTGAGACTCTCTTAGAGTCAATGCTTCTTCCCATTCAAATTTGGCATCTTTCTTTTTGAGGAAAAAATACCTTGTTGTTTGGATTTTGTAGTTTCTTTCATCATTTTTGAGTTTTTCTGCTAATTTGGAGTTTTGAAACCCATGCATTGTTTTTCTCTCCTCTTCGATTGAGTGAGAAACTCTGGTGAAGGACGTCAGAAGCCTACGAATATCTCCATTTGGTTTTAGTTAAGGTCATTGTTCTTCGACATTTCTTTTGGTGTGAAGTTCTTGAGTTTTCTTTGTCTTTTCCTTCTCTTTTGCTTCTTGTTTTTTATCACAACAAGAGGGTGTATTGTTTGTACAGAACCTGCTTATGCTTGTTTGAGTTTCCTTGGTTCAAAAGGTTAATTAGCAGGAAAAGTGTTGTGTCGAATTAATCATTATTCACATGCAAAATAAAGAGACATCTTCATGATTGATTTTGCATATTAGAAGGTATTTTCAAAAAGTTTTAGCACCACACCGGATTTGATTGAATAAGATTCATTTGAGGACATTCCTTATTAGTGCTTATTAGTGAAAAGAACTCTCTCTCTCTCCCTTAAATAGATGTTCATCGAAAAGAAATGAATTCTTATCATCTTTGATGCATTTTTTGCAGACTGAGTCATAATTCCATCCGTTTCACTTCCATGCACCCCTTTTTTAGTAAAGAACAGCTATAAAATGAACACTAATTAAAAATTATCTAGAACATTTTCTTTTCTAGGATCCTCCACCAAAAGTAGACTAAGGCTAGTACTTTGCATTAGGCTATGAGCATAACTCTCCAAAGTTTCCAAAACAAACATTAGCATCTTGAGTTAGGGAGAGTCAAATCCAATTGTCGTATAAGTCTACCTAGGATCCCCCTCTCACACAGGGGTTACGCATGAGGTCGCATTTGGGAGAGATACATAGATTATCCCTCTGTGGTTTGACTGACTGTAGTGGTCAGATCATATTATGGGGATCTCTTAAAGGTAAATCCACAATTACTGAGTGGAATCCTTTCAAGTTGATTTTGGGCTAGATACCCTGCCTATACGTTCAGATCAGACTGTTGACTGTACTCGCCCAGGGGCCGACTGCGAATTGCTAACCTTAGTGGCCGTAGTCTTTAGGGTCTTACACAAGGTGACAGTGAAGGGAAGTCTCACTGTACCTGGAGCAGACATTGGTCAAACTCACTCGGGCTCCTTGGAGGGTAAATCCACAATTACTGCGTGGAATCTTTCACCAAGGCATAAGTCCATTAAGCAGGTCGCCATTGTAAATGTTCCGCCATATCCCTGCCCCTTATTGACTTTATCATGTGACGTTGGATTTCATCACCAACTATTACAGTCATCGAGAGAAGGTCTTGTTTGTTTGGTTGTGAATCTTAGATTCTTTTAGTGTATGTTGTTTCTTTTCAGTAGTTGGCCATAGATAATTTTCGCCGACTCTTTTTCGCCAACATCGACCCTCCACGTCGTTCGCGGAGGCTATAGTGACTTCCTTCAGAAAATATGGAATGGAACACCCCTTTACCCCCTCATTCTACAGAGGAATCTCCTCAATAGAGCGAGGTTCAAGACACTACAACTTCCCAAGAAGAAGTTCCCACTCCTTTAGAGAATTTTCGAATTGTTTCAGAGTCTCCAGAAGCTTTCCACATTCCGGAGGTATATGAGCGACGTGTTCTCCAATTGAATTCAATCTGTGAATTTTTCGTCATCAATCCTTCTGACATTTCGAATGGGTCTCATTTGAACCCTTTAGCCGATGACCCCTTTTGGACCGCAGACATTGTTTGAAGTCCACCACGCATGGTGGGGGATATTTATGGAGTAGGAATAGGTGTCGACGCACCTTTCACCTACACCGTACCCTTAAACCATTTTAACGATACCACCATTTTTACATCCACACCATCCTTTGGACTGAACACATTGTTCGTTGGCCCAAGGTCTACTTTTTCTCTCCAGACGACCCATTCTACAATGGTCCCTCATATTTCGACTATTCCTGCCAGTAATGCGGTGGTTAGCCAAGCTGTAATTGGCACATCTGTAACACCTAGACCTTCATCATCACTCCCTTTTGAGTAAAGAGCATTGAATCCTTCCACTGCCACTACTACCCAAGTTATGGCGGGAAGTTCCATACCTATCCAACAACCCGGAGGGACTAGTCTTGGTGGTCCTAATCCGTTCAGCGGTATCAGTCAGTCATTTACATCTGGTTCTCAAATTCCAGGAGCTCTACCTCAAGCTGGGGGGCATCCTCCCATCAGAGGACAATTTCCATTTGGAGGGAACCCTCATCCTGGGGGGCAACCTAAATCCAGAGCCTACCATCAACCTTACGGACAAAATATGTCCTCCACACCCAATCCGTGGAACATCCCTTTCCCGGGAAATCCACATTTCTCAGGAGGACACAATCCTCAAGCTCCACAACAACCTCCTTATGGAAAAACACCAAATCTATCTTATAATCCTCAAAACCCATCCGGTTATCCTCCGCTCTCACATGATTCTCAAAACACCTCAAATCCTGTGTACCCTGGTCAACACCAACCTTATACAAGAGGACCCACTAGTTACAATTATCTGCATAACCCAGTGTATGTTCCTACTGGTGTCCCTATGCCACACCAGCATTACCCACAAGTTAACCGACAACTACCTTTCCTAGAAACCCTAGATCTTCTAGACTTGTCTCGATTAACAAATGATCCCATCTTTCATTCTCCAGTTTGGCCAACTATCCCAGCTAAACTTCCTTCCGATATTCCAAAATTTGATGAAAAGTCCGGAGAAGACCCAAACAACCATGTGATTACTTTCCATCTGTGGTATTCATCCAACTCCCTCATGGATGATTCTATACATTTGCATCTTTTCCAACAAACGCTTACGAGTTCTGCAGCAAAATGGTACATTGAACTACCCTGTGCTTCTTTTCACGATTTCAACTCTCTCACCATGTCCTTCCTCACACACTTAAAACTACCCATTCGATACGAGATGGGCACTGAACTATTGACCTCCCTTCTTCAGACAACTTTTGTACATATCTCTGATCATATTCATGAATGGAGATGATGACGAAGGCTAATCAAAGTGGTCATTCCTGACCAACTATTAGTGGAATGGTTCACCAAATCACTGTTACCCAAGATCGCTCGTTATGTTTCCATGGGTGGTGTAGTCACCGAGGAAGAAGCTATTGCCCGAGCCCAGTACTTAGACTTAGTTTATTCACAGTCTGGTACTCCATACGAGTTGATACTAAATGCTACCTGTGCCACTAATGATCCATCCAAGCCATCATCTACCTCGCACGCAGATGGAGTTATTGGCTTCGTCAAGACCCAATCTACTTCCAAATCGACTGGAACAATCTAGCAGTCCACTCCGACACCTTCTCCCCATTCGACTGCACCCTCTTCTACCCCCCCTCAAACTCAAGTTTTTGAGGTGAATGTGATCCAATCAACCCCTTCACAACAACCTGGGGGTAGGAAGAAAGCAAGAAATAAAACAAAGAAAAACAACAACAATGAACAACCAAAAAATCAACTGCAAACCCCTACTGCTGGGAAAAAACCACAACGAAAAATAAAATTCCCATGTCTCATTTGTGGTGATGATCACTACACCCAATACTGTCCACATCGTGATGAAGTGGCCAAGATCTTTAAGGGAAATTCACAACCCGTTGTGCTTACTCAGCCTTTCCCATAGCAAAAATCTTTGGTTTCTCAAACCCCCACTCCAGGGGACAGTTCCAACCAACCCCATGATGAGGCCTCTAAAAGTGCCCAAATTTACATGTTTAACGGGGTTAATCTACCACTCGCACTGCGACATATGACACACCAGTTAAACCTGATAAGCCAAATAATACTAAAGGTTCTTCACCGGACCCGTTACCATCTTCTGTTAGTCCTCCATATGCTAGCCCTCCATTCGGGACACTTTAGATTGAGAAACTATTGTTTGACTCCATTTTACGCCCTCCTAAGAGCACTATCCGGAAATCCACCTTTAATCCTAGTTCGCGGGCTGCCCAAAACTACAACATCGTTGAAGATTTGGCTCAAGCACCGTGTGCTATGTCTGTTTTGGAAGTTCTGCAACATTTTCCCTACCAACGTAGAATGCTCTTAGCTGCCATCGGCGCTTTTGATCATGAGTCATCAAATAACCTCACGTTTAATCTGGATGATCATCAACGCTGACTCTCTCACCAACTAGCCTTTCAGATCGATGTTTTTGTTCACAATCAACAAATCCATCGAAATATCTTGGATAAGGGAGCCTCTACTTGTGTCATGTCTCTGGCTTGTTGGAAAGGCTTAAAATCACCTGCCCTTAACAAATCCCCTACGATGTTACGTGTTTTCGATGGGTGAGGTTTTCATCCACATGGACTGTTACAATCCTTGGTTGTTTAGTTGGGCGGAAAAAATGTTACCGTTGATGTCGAGGTGGTCGATGCCCTTCTCGATTACAACCTACTACTTGGAAGAAGTTGGTTCTATGCTATGACTGTCGTCACCTCGTCAGTGTTTTGATGTGTATAATTCCCTCATCAAGGCAAAATTGTCACTATCGATCAGCTTGATTTTTGTACACCCGGCGCTCGCGTCCCTGTCACCAACAACATTCCCTTTTTGGGAGACCACCTAGTTACATATGAAAGCATTGGTGTTGGCTTGTTAAAATATTCGAGCCTCATGGGTACCTTCCCTACACGACTTCCACCCGCCGCACATCATATTTCCACCATCAATATGATTTCAACTATGCTGTATCAATCTTTGGAATCATCTGACCCTTGGATTGTACCTAGTCCTATGGAATTCGTTATGCTTGGTGACACTATGCCACTTAGCCTAGACAAGGCCTCATACGTAGATATTCAATCTGCCTCTCCCTCTCCGAACAACCCACATTCATTGGCACCTGATGCCTACTCGATCCCTTCATGGTTGGATTCCCTATCGTCTGCAATCGATTACATTTCCCAAATTTTCCCTTCTGATGAATCTATTATGGAAATTCTTAGTATTGACGATCTACCTTGGGATGATAACCATCATTGATCCTCTTTTCTTCCGCCTTTGGAAGAAATCCACCAAGACATACACTATGTCTTCCCTCCTGATGTTACCGATGCTCCGCAATCTCCCATCCTCACACAAGATACTCTTTCTGAGGGGAATATGGGTAACATATCTGCTACGATCATTAATGATATTTCAATCAAAGAAGGTGTCATGGAAAACATTAACCTTGGTGCTAATTGCACACCCGAAGAAGTGGTCTCTTACACCACTTTGTTTAAAGAATTTTTTGATGTATTCACTTGGAGCTATGAGAAAATGCCAGGGATCGACCCTTCGATCATCGTGCACGAAATCAATACTTATCCTGGTGTGAAATTTGTTCGACAAAAACTCTGCCCAGTTCATCCCAAGAAAATCACAGCTATAAAGGCAGAAGTTGAGAAACTTCTAAAATCTGGCTTTATCTGTCCTATCCCTTTGACAGAATGGGTCTCCAACCTTGTTCTGGTTGCCAAAAGGAAAGGGACCATCCGTGTTTGTGTTGACTATTGGGATCTCAACAAATCTTGTCCAAAAGACAACTACCCTAGGCCCTTCATCGACGAAATAATTGATAATTTTGCTGGGAGTGTAATCTTCTCTTTCATGGATGGCTTCTCTGGGTATAACTAGATTGAAATCTTACCTACTGATCAACATAAGACAACCTTTATCTACCCATGGGGAACTTTCACCTATCGAAATCTGCCTTTTGGTCTCAAAAATGTTGGTGCTACTTTCCAGTGGGCCATGTCGTATGCTTTACACGATATCAAGCATATTGCAGAACCTTACCTCGATGACTTACCTGCCCACTCATCTAATCGATCTGATCATGTTGATCACTTACATGCTATTTTTCTTCAATGTCGGTTCTACTGCATTCGCTTGAACCCACATAAATGCATTTTTGTTGTCGAATCTGGTCGACTCCTCGGTTTTATTGTCTCTAAAGATGGGATTAGGGTGGATCCCTTAAAGATCAAGGCTATTTTGGCCTTACCCCTGCCCACCAATTTACCCCAACTCCAAAGTTTGCAAGGCAAAGCAAACTTCCTTCGCCGTTTCATCTGTAACTACACTGAGATAACTAAAGGATTCATGCGGTTACTACAGAAAAACACCCCTTTCATCTGGGATGACATCGCTCAATGGTCATTTGATGCTCTCAAGCATGCCTTGACCCACGCACCTTTGTTGCACCCTACAGAGTATACAAAGGACTACATCCTTTACTTAGGCACCCCCACTTCCACTATTACGATGGTGTTAGTTCAGGAGGACCCCAATGGTGAAGAACATGTGATCTATTACCTGAGCAAGAGTCTATCTGGACCCAAACTCTGATATTCACGTGTAGAGAAACTGGCTCTGGCAGCCGTCATTGTTGTCCAGATATTCTGCCATTACATCTTATTACGCACCACCATGGTGATTGTGGACTCCAACCCTATGTACCATGTCTTGACACGTCAAGTACTTGTGGGCAAATATTCTAAATGGATCGTCATCCTTCAGGAATTCAATCTCGAATTTACGAAGTCCAAAGCCAAAAAGTCCCTGGTGTTTGCAGAGCTCATCTGTGATCTCCCCCATGCTAATGAAGACATCGAACCTTGATATCCTCTCCCCGATGAGACTCTTTTCCTCATCATCACCTCCGATCCTTGGTACGGAGACATCCTCCTTTACCGCCAAAGCCAACATTTTCATCCCAACATTTCCTGTGAAGAGCGTCGACGTATTCGCCACCATTCTCGTCATTATCTTATCGTTGATGACACCTTGTATCATCATGGTATTGACACTATCCTCCGACAATGTATGATTCATGAGGAGGCTGAATGCATTCTGAACGATTGTCACTTTGGCGCCTGTGGTAGTCACCTTTCTGGGATGGCCACTGCCTAAAAAATCCTACATGTCGACTACTTTTGGCCCTCGATTTTCAAAGATTCTATTGAGGCAGTCAAAAAAATCCCACCCTGCCAAGTCTTTAATAGGAAGGCACACACCCACCCTACTACGTTGCACCCCATTATCACCATCGGCCCCTTTTCCAAGTGGGGTATCAATTTCATGCAATGTAAGCCTACCTCAACTAGGGGGCACAGTTATATAATCGTTGTCGTCGACTACTTTACAAAATGGGATGAGGCTATGCCTACTTTTCTGAATGATGGTCGTACCGCAACTCTGTTTCTCTTTAACCATATCATAACTCATTTTGGTGTACCACATGCCATTGTCACTGATCACGGTGCACACTTTAAGAACCAGACGATGAGCAAATTGCATGTCAAATTGGGTTTTCACCATGAAAACTCATCCCCTTACTATCCTCAGGCCAACGGACAAGTTGAGGCCATCAACAAAGTCCTAAAAACCATGATTCAACGCATGGTAGGGGCAAACAAGACATCGTGGCATATACAACTTTTTTCCTCTCTCTGGGCTTACCATACTTTCGTGAAAACCGCAACTGGATTTACTCCTTTCCAGTTGGTGTATGGCATCGAAGCCATTTTACCAATCGAGTGTGAGATTCCATCTCTCAAACTTAAAGTAGAACTCCTATGCCATACTTCTGCCAAAGAAGAACGCTTCTTATACCTATCCAAACTGGACGAGACACGTCATGATGCTTCTCTCGTTAATGAGGCACATCAGAAACGGATTAAAAATCAATACGACAAATCCGTCCATCCTTGGACTTTTGCAGAAGGAGAATTAGTCCTCATCTATGACCAAGCTCGTGACAAATTGGGGAAAGGTAAGTTAGAACCTTTGTGGCACGACCCTTACATTTTGAAACGTGTTCTACACAGAGGCACCTATGGGTTAGTACATTATGATGGAATTTCCCGAGGAGAGCCCCAGAACGGGCTTTACCTTAAAAAGTACTATGCCTAGATCACCCAGCATGTGTACTTTGTACATTATTGTATTTTAGTTTGGTGTGTCTATTTCTTTCATGTGCTTGAGTCTTTACCTTTTCCACTCATAACTGTGCCTTTTGTTTTCATGCGTAGATGACATCAACCTTTCCTATCTTCTTTGGGTTTGTGGATGGCGCTAGTTGACATACCTGGAACATTGCTTCGGCAGCATGGGTCATTTACCAATTTGACGAGGTGGTGAGTTCAGGAGGTATTTTCTTAGGACCAACGACTAATAACATGGTAGAATATCATGCTATCATCGGACTTTTGACCCAAGCCTCCTCCCTAGGTATCTCTCGTATCATTGTTTAATTAGACTCCCAACTCGTGGTCTATCAACTCAATCGAATCTATGCTATCCGTAATCCTATCTTGCTACGCCTCCATCTACAAGTTCGTCATCTTGAACGAATTTTTGATTACATTGAATATAGACACATTCCAAGAGAAATCAATAGTGTTTCGGATTCATTATCCAATTATATCATGGATCGGTATCTTGCCCATATATAAGATTTAAGGAAAGAAAAATTGTACATCACATGTAAATTAAAACACATCACATTAAAGGCATCATCATGTACAAATCATTTGGCACTGTAAAAAATCAGAACTGTATATATATACATAGCGTGATTGAAATGTTTTGATTACATCAAAAAAGAATGTAGAAGAGCAAAATGTTGGGTCTTCACACCCATACAACATCACCTGACAAGGCATACAAAAAAACGATCACCAGAGAGACTTTAATCTCCCTGCACTACATTGTGCTGGGAGTAACATATCACTGTGCGCACTACACATCTAAGTAGACAATTGACATTCTCTGGTACTACCACAGTGTGCCTCTGCAAATGTAAAGGCACTTCTCCCCTCCATAGAGGAGGAATGCCCATCATGAGGCCTTGGAGGTTTCTTTCAACCTCCCAGAGACCTATCACTGGTACTCCCGGATCTGCTGCAACTGAAGCACCCCTGTGACGTCCTGGTATTGGTAAATCGGTCGGGCGCACTACTCCCTTGTCTGCATGTTGAAAACAATACACCTTTTAAAAGCTCTTGTACATACCCCAAAAAATATATATATACATTAAAAACTTAAAAAAACAAAAACTAGACAAGGTGTTGCTCATTCTCTTACCTGGCGCATCCTAATCTTCCCCTGCGGGTAGAATCAAATCCATGCTCCCATGGAAATCCACCTCAGCATACGGGAAGTTTTCTATCCAAATATACTGCCGTCTCAACCAAGCGAAGAAATCACCAGTGAAACGGAACTCTGGCTCCGCTACTAGCCTCAGAGACAGACTAGTCCACCTCTCCATCTATGGTTCATCCACTGGTCGCACTGCCAGTGCTATCTGAGGCTGCATTTGGTGGATGTGCTCTAAGAAAAATGAGACCAGAAAAGATCCGTATCTGAACTGTTTTTGTCCCATCCTACACCGCAAAACCTGTTCCTTCACATTCCGAAGGAACCCTGCACTCCAGTTGAACAGTGTTGGTTCCAAACACTGTATGCCATAAGCCACCTATGAACTTGACGCCAGATGTGCACTAGTACTACCCATCACACTCATGATGAAGAAAAAAAATGGACCGGAGGGGTAACTCTCGGATATCCTTGATAGGGATTCTACCCCCTACTAGTCTTGCTCCTGGGACACAATGATGTGCCAGATACACGCCCACTTTCTCGGGAAGCGCCCTCTACCCGGAAAAAGATATAGGGACCCCTCTTTTTGAGAGGCTAGTCAAGAAATACATGTCTTCCAACTTGATGGTTAGAAGTTGTGTGTCGATCCGGAACCCTTGCTCCGTGACATCCCATAAGCCAATCATGTGCTCAAGCAATAAAATCTCCTTCTTCATTTTTTTCAATTTGAAGAATTTCAGTAAGCCACAAGTTCTCAATGTGGCCCAGATGAGAGGACTCCTCAAGGCAACCAAGTCATCCATCTCATGTTCTTGTTCTTTCCACTCGATCATGGTCACCGAAATCACCTACAAAACAAAAGGCAAAGAATTTCATTATTATCGGCAATTTTCGGCAATTTTCGGCAATTTCTTAAAGCAATTTAAAACATGAAATCTAATTCCCACATTGTTTAAAAAGACCACTCCCTCTTTTATAATCATCATGCCCTCTCTTTTCCATTCAACAATCATCACATAACAATAAAACGTTTTTAAATGAAAACGATTTCTATTATGGCTGCGTGGGCATATGTGAGAATTTCTTATGGGTTCTTTGACAAAAATGACCCATCCACTTAGGTATTAAGACATTGGCATCTTTTCTACCATCTTTTAAACACGATTTTTCACAAAGAATGTCTAATTCCCATCATTTTTAATGGAGGCCGATTTGATTTTGTTGGGGCGACTTAGGGCTTCATTTTTTAAATTAAATGCTACTATGAAAATGAATATTAGACCATGTGATTGAAAGAAGGGGAGATGAAGATCTACCTGGTCCAAATGGAAAGAAAAACAATTAATTGTAGCTTCAGTATCGAGAAAAACAAGATCCACCTCCGAAAATGAGAATCTCCACTGCTACAAATCCTTATGAAAAATGAAATGGTAAATGGAATTTTCATTGTATTACTATTTATAAATTTCCATTTTTTATAAGGTATAGTTATTTGTGGGTTTCTCTAACAATATAATGGCTTCACTAAACCTCTGGATTGCAGTTTTGACATCGCAGGTTTCCTGGCAGTTCTGATCGATTATTTACCTTGTCTCACTCATGAGCATGGTCTTAGTTCGTTCTCAAGCTTGAAAATATGAGAACGCACTGGGTAGACTTTTATCTCTTTTTTGGACCCACATGGACACATGAAAAAGGAACCCCCCTAGAGTCATCTTTAAACTCTTTTCAGACCCTCTAAATATGAAAATATTGTCGAGTGACCTTGCTTCCTTTTACACTTGTTAAAAGGTTTGAAAGGGCGTCTTTCGAGCGATAGTTTATCTCTTTTTCGGTCTCATCAGACTACTGTATGAAAAAGGAACTGAGATAGTTCTCTTTTAAGTGTTTTTCCAAACTCTATAATCCTGAAAAACCTTCAAGTTTTATGTCTTTGGACTCACTAAAACACACATCGACAAGCCCATACAGGACCGAACCCTTACTTCTTCCGGTTTGTTAAACAAAAGAAGAGGAACTTACCGAAGGTGAGTTATATCGAGCATGTGTTACCCTCCTCGAGCTCATTAAATGAAAAAGAGGTACTCCTCTATCTGGATGGGGGAAAATTTGAAAGAAGCAAGCCAAGCAGTCTCTTGAGAACATTACCATGTAATTCTTAGAGTCGCCATTGAACACGACACTTTGTCATTTGCACGCATTATAACCTACTAAACCTTTGCACTGAGCCAATCCTTTGAGTTTATTTCACTCCTTTGGGTCACCCGACGCAAGTCACAACATCCACTACATAGTTTTGGTCCATGTCATGTTTTGTTTTTGTGCCTCAGTGTTCAAGGGAACTATCTGCCTCTAGAGTCAGTCGTCCCAAATATCTTGCCTCAATCCGGATTTATGTAGGAACACAATGAAATACAGAAATACACATAAATGCAGAGATGCAGC
>SNQJ01S0076422.1:65591-81870 GCA_010110895.2 Picea sitchensis
GGGGGGGGGGGGGTCTGGAATGATTTTCTTTCTCTGGTGGGTCCCTTGTTATATGTGGCATCGATCTATTTCCCTGAGTCCCGTCATCCTCTACTATATGACAGACCTCTGTCACCTATGGATGTCACCTTCCACCTTTTCCCGAAATGGTCATGTCCCATAACTACTGTCAGTCCTTCCCCCCCATTCGCTCATGGAAAGCCCCTTACTATGACTTTTACCTCCAATCGATAGCTTCCACATCACCCATATATATCCCTCAGTCACCGTCACCCGCCATCTCACCCTCAAATGATCTGTTGGCCATTTATTACTGGATAACCTATCTATTATCCAGCTGACCTGACTCCCGCACCCAACCGACCCCCAGTTTAAATAAAACTACCGTTATTCCCCTTACTTTCGCTATTCACCCATCGACTAGAGAAATTCACCACTTACTCCTCCATTACATTTTGTTTCCCTCATCCACAGTTAGTCACCCCCACTAACGTTGTGTTTATTGCAGGTACTGTTGCGGAAATGGTGCCAAAGTCCAAACAAGCGGAAGGAGAGGAGAATCCGTTTCTCCCGCCTCCTGTCGACCTGGACAGGATCCCACTGGTTGAAAAATATCAGTTAATCGCAGATACCAAATGCAATTTTTATTTCTCAGACCTCCAGTTGTGGCTCAGGGAAGTCTTCTTGCACTAGAGTGATGAAATTGGACTCTGGGAGTCCAATTTACCCCTCTACCTCTTCCTTTAGATCCACCATTTTCCCGAGTTTTCTCTCAAGTGTCAAGCCCATTATATCCCTGAGAAAAGAGCCATCATCTCTTCGTCCGGAGAGATCCTGTTCCTCATCACACCTGAATCCATAGACCAGATGATGCAAATTCCCCGAGCCGACTTTGCATCTCCCTTCAACCTGGAAATTCTCACAGAATTGTACCAGAAAATGACCTTCCCCTAGAGAGCACAAATATTCGAGATTTTCCTTCCCCCATCCACTCAATTTCCCTCCACCAATCCTCCTTATCTGTCTTCCATGTTCTCCACTAAGGGAAACCAGGTCATATCATCCCTTTGTGCTTTGTTAGGATACTATTCTGATCAGTGGGTAGATGAACCCATTCTAGGTTTTCTATCCATCTTCTCTACCAATGAAAAGCCCACCACCCAGTTTGATTTCATCACATTCTTGGCAGACAATATTCACGAACAGTTCATGAATTTTGGCACGGAAGGCATGTTTAGATACTCATTGGTACTATCATACTTGTTCATCTTCTTCCAGGAGGATAAATTTGGCTTTTCCATGCAAAAGATGGATGGAGATGGTAAACCTTAGGTAGTCACATCGTGGACCTCCTTGCTAAAGAACAACTCCACTGATTTCAATTTCAAGGAGTTCATCGACCAATTCTACCACCCTGTGGTAAGTATGCTAGGCGGCAGGCCCGAGCCTCAGATAAACGATGAAGTTCAGAGGATCTTGCACCTCTCGGATAACACAAAGACGGGTGATTGGTATTTATACCAGGATCACACCGAGATCAGAGTATACAGGTGTGAGTTGGCACTATATAAGTTTCCCAAGTATCTGCCTATCAAAATTGTTTCTTTGGAATATATAAGGCAGATTATAAATTCCGATGATATCCACCTTGTATCATTGAAGGAAAAGTAGCAGCTTAGAATCAAGGGGCAGATTGGCTCCTTCATCTGCAACAATCGAGGAGTTGGGGAAGAAGAAGATAGGATGCTAATGGAGATGAAGTTCTCCATGATATTCCCATGGCATTATGATCCATGTGGGATCATCTCAGATATGAGGGTGAAGAACAAAAACATCCCTTATGTTCATGTGTCTAGGCCCGAAGTTGAGAAGTATGCAAATCAGACAGCCTGGGAGCCTAACACATTGATCGAAGTAGAATAGCAGGATCACCTGGCCACTGTGTCACAAACAACCACTCCAAAGGTCCCTAAAGAGAAGAGGCCGAGGTAGGATTTATCTCCACCTATCACTAAGGTATCTTCCAAGGAATTCCAGCTACATACTAGGAGGCCTAAGACTTCGTCAGTCCCTGGCCCGACCGGGGAAAAATAAGCCCCGTCTATCACAGTGACCAAGTCTGTTATTCCACCATTTGGTTTGAGCCTCCATAAGTTCATTACCCCAGTATTGCCGAATAAATCCACAAACTCCCCATTGGACACTCAGCCAGGCAAGGTAGGACCCAAGCTGAGCATTTTTGAAAAATATGAGCTGATAAAGAAAAGGAACCAGATCCTGACCAACAGTACTTGCACCCAATTCTGGAAGCAGACATCAACTGCCCAACATAGGCTGCTATCAACATTCGACACCGAGAATGGCATAATTCATATGGCATTCCTCCAGGCACAGGTACCAGATCCCAAGGTGATCATTGACTACAAGAGGGACACCTTTGAATTCTAGACGAAGAACATGCACCCAGCCGATCAAATGGATCTGCACAAGCAGATAGGGGAAATGGTGTTCTACACATTGGCACATGCTTCCACTTCAGCGTCCAAATTCCAGGTGTCCCTGAACAATGTTCAAACACAACTCAAGCTGGAGAAGATATCGTCCTTTTCAAAGACAATAGGATCAAGACTTTGGAGGAGATGGTCCTCAAGATCGGTTATCATCCTTCAAACGTGAAATCAGCTGAGGAAATGATAAATAAGAAAAATGTTGATATAGAATCCTTGAGGAAAAAACTGAATCTCCCTCCCATAGAGGATTCACAGGTGAAGGAGATAGCAGAGAAAGAAGGCGAGAAGGATGAAATGCTCAAGCTGCTCATGGAGCAGAATGCATAGCTCAAAGAACTGGAAGCTGAGATGGAGAAACTATTAAAAGAGAAAGAGAAACTGAAGCCAATGGAAGTCATTCCATTGAGTGCCATTCCAATTTCAGGAGTGAGCACAACGTCAGTGACAGAAATCCCATATGCAACTCCATTGACATCCCAAGAGAAGACAACCGACCTAGCTAAATCCATGGAAAAAATGAACCTACAGGAAACAGAGATCAACAGGTTGAAAAAGGAGATTGAGAACCTTCAATAACTCAAATCTTTCTTTTAGACCAGCCACTCCAAGGAAAAGAAGGTGACAGAGCAGCTCAAGCAGGAGCTACAACAGCTCCAGAAGCAAACAGTGGTAGGAAAGACATTGGCCAAGGTTAAAGAGAGTGTATGGACAGACATCGCTAAGTCCATGAATGAGATATGGCCCATGATTCAGATCATGTTTGAGAAGAATGAGTTGGTACAGAGGAGAAAAATAGCCATTGAAAAGATCAGAGTAGAATTGGGAGACATGCCAACACAGGAAAACGAGATCATCAAGTTCCTCAATTCTAAGACCAGAGAAGAGCTGGAAGAGATAAATATTGAAGACAGAACAGAGACCATCCTTGAGGTCAAAAGGGTTATGGCCAAGAGAGGATTAATTCTTTAGCTGGAAGAAAAGGTTCAGGACATGGACCTAGGGGTACAAAGATTCTTTAGTAAGATTGAATCTCTCCAGAAGAAAGGTCTTCCTAGTCTGAAGGTAATCAATGATAAATTGATGACACTCGTAGATTACAAGAAGTGATTGGCCGATGTGGCCAAGGATAGTTCAAAGTTTGCAGGAATTCAAGGGAGAATCATTGGAAAGGCATTCCTAGATGCCCTTCAGTGGGACATAAATATCCAACATGAGATTCGATACATCTTCCTCACAAAGCCTACATTCACCAAGTACATAGAAATAGACAAAGTGTATCGAAGACTGCTCAAAGTCAACGTGCCCAATCATATTAGATGGGAGGAACTCTGTGATCTGATCGATTAGAAGATGAGTTGTCCAGGTCTAGTCATTTTTCCAGTCAGATGAAGTCATGTAGAGGCTTCATCAATGGCCCACCCAAAAATCAGCGTGCAGTTGCACCACATCATCAAGCAGTTCCTAGATTTAGAAAATTTATTAAGATTAGTTAGGCTAAAAATAGATTTAGCACGTCCTGGTCATTAATGACAGGATCGTTTGTAATTTGAGTTATGAATACTTCACCTTTCAAAGTATTGGGGTTTTTTTATCTTCACACCCAGACGCTATCAGACTGTAATCTTTTTAGAGAGATCTTCCATTAATAAAAAGAAGGCACTTTTACAGGATTCTTGCATGTATTCACTGGTGATGTTTTTCTCTCTAAGTTGAATGTTATTCTCTCTTTGTTACCATACCATTTTATGAAATATAATATTTAAGAGTAACGAATGTTGCAGGATTTATCTTGTATACCCTGTTTCTAACTCGAAATATTTTAGTGTTTCATCTTCTGGTGTTTTCAATAAAGAAATTCTTAACTACTTCTTTGTTGAAATTATCTTTCTCATATTTTCTTTTGTTCATCATTTAAGATACTAAAAGATCCAGTGGTTATATTATCTCGCCCTGTGAAAGTTTTGCCTTTGCATTTCTGGTTTGAATTTCATATTTTATTAAAACACATATCCCATAGCCCAATGGATGTGTAGACTATCTCAACCAATTCGAAAAACACTTCGACAACAAAACCAACCTATTTATTTACCTATCCTAATATTTAAAATTGGAAACATAGCTAAATCATATAGAGAGATCCCTCTCTAAAGTTGGAAGGGCTAGATCCCAGCTTCAAAAGTGGTTGGATAAAGTTACCTTAGTAGATTTCTTTTGTTGTCAACCTCTAGGAAATTTACCGAGTGCTAATAGAATGTACTAGGGTACCTTGGGAATCATTGACATTAATGGTGATCTCCCTCGCGCTTGTTAACAGTTTACATCATTGACCGGTAATCAAGTGGTTTCTGCCATGTTCGACATCAGGACATCTATTCACATGGTTAGATTCGTACTACATTGAGATCGATAAGAAGACCCTGGGTTGAGTGATCACTTTGATATATGATTTTCCCAGGTTGCGAAGGATTTTCTCTTGGACGAATGATACATACACTGTTACATAGATCCACTTTGTATTGGTCATGGCTATGCCTTGTCATATCGTAGATCCACTGTGTATTCTTTGTGGCTACAATTAGTCCAGGTCATCAGAGTATAGATCCACATTGTAACTTTGGTGGTTATACCTTTTTATCAATACAATTATGGATCCACAGTGTATTTTATGGCGGCCATATCTTGCCAGTCTTGATCACCCAAGCATAGGTATGTCTGCCTTGGGTTTTGAAACATGTCATAATGTTTGTTGGATGTTTGTGTGCATCTTCCATCAGGTTCTCTAAGTATATACCCTTGCTTGAAAGTCTACAAAGCATTTTGGTTATCAGTTCTCATCTTCTAACTTCATGCTTTGGGGGGCAATCTGTTACACGTCAATATTACTCAATTGGATAAGTGTCACATGTTCCTCTCAATTGTTGTAAGTGTCGCATGTTCCTTAAAACTATCGCAAGTGTCGCATGTTCTTCACAAGTGTCTCAAACGTCAAACAAAGCATACTTCCATGATGACGACACCAAGGAGACACTTAGGATACCTTAGACACTTGATTTGGATGAAGGAGAATGATTAATTGAAGTCAAGAATATTTTGCCTCCTGAAAGGAGCTCTAAAACTAGGGTTTTGAGAGAGAGCGCTCCCCTATGGCACCCTTAGGAGCATTGGTGGTCCCCTATAAGGTCTTAGGGAGCGTTATAGCACCAAACTACCGCTCTGAAGGAGTGCTACCCATATCTAGAGTGTTGGCGCTCCCCTTGATCCTCCTAGGGAGCGTTATAACGCCCTGATGCTCCTTTTGATGGAGCACTGTCTAATCTGGGTAGTGGTTGGCCCGTTGAAGAGAATAAGGGGAATATCTCTCGAGTTTGGAAGGAAGTTACATTCGAATTCCTGGTTCAATTAGAAGATCCTTGATCTAAGGAGGTAATTCCTCAACCTACCCTAAAGATAACTCAAGAGGTTAAGCCTCTCTTAACCTATATAAGCAGGTTCTATGATGGTGAAAAGGGGGAAGAATTGCTAGCATGAAACCTATGATATCATAGGAAACACATAGTGAACTGGAGGAGACTAATCATTGAGTATGTTGTCATTTGAATCATGGATCCTTTGAGCAAGGGTTAGACAAAGAGGACTTGACGAAGTTTTCGCATTCACATCTACGATTGTAAGTTACTGTTGTCATTGTTCTCATTAATATGACACGCTTGGCATGTTTCTTTCTAGTTTGTGTCTGATCTTACATAAACTTATCTCTGGTAGATAGATCTATTTTCAAGCTAATATCAATAGAGTAGGAAGTGGTCGTACTATTTTTTTGTCTACAGAGATCAACGAGGAGTGAAAGATTGGAGCTCAACTCAGAGCGTGCAGGGACAAACATTGATAAAAATGTACTTCTATTCTCCTTCCTCCTCATGCATTAGTTTGTATAGATTTGAAAGGAAGTTAGTGTCCACGTTAAGCACTTTCTGTCTTAGAGTTAAGAGTCTATCTCTTTGAGGCAATCTTCCTGTTCATAGGGAGATTTTCCTACAACAACAGTCGTGTCTCCTTTGAATAGAGCAAAAAGTTTTTGAGTCCATTATTCATAAGTTTTGGATTAGCATGACCTTAGGAATATGAAATCATTACAGATCCTTCTCTACCGACTGGTTACTCTTCCAGTCCCTACATAGAACTTTATTTGTGCCTCCTGCATCTCATTGTTTTTTCTTTGGGTCTATGCTTCCAAAGCGCACCATATGTCTCATGCTCTTGTTCAAAGGAAGTCTATCAACCTGTGTCGGCCACTCCTAAGAAATATTGACTTTGTATGTCAGCCATACCCTCAATTTGTATTAGGATCACATGATACTTTAGTCCTATCATGCACCCTGGTCCTACTTTCATCATTGGTAGGTAACCTTGAACGCAACGGTCGACATTTCATCATTGGTCTTTGACTGGGTGGTTTCTCTTGTGTTTGACGGTACGACATCTATTCACACATTGGGATTCGTGTAGTGTCTTGGATGCCATTAGCCTTATTGGTGGTCTCCTTGCCTTTGTTGGCAATTTTCATCATTGGCTTCTATTCATAGGGTCATTTTAGTGTACCTCTTACACTTGGAACATGCGGAAGTCATAGAGGATCGCTAGTTTGTGAACTTGTTCTTCATCCGATTCCCAACAAATCATGAAGCTCCTACTCTGTACCTCGTGATGACTAATGAGAGATGCCTTAATGATATCCTTTCACTGGGTCTCTTTCCATCAACATTAGCTCATTATCTGGAAATGAGATCTAGAGTCTTATGAGAACCTTGATGTTTGCAGTCATTAGTGGTAGGCTCTCTTGCCATCGACAGTTGGGAATACATCAATGTCTCATGATTGATGGATTCTTTAGGTGTTCGACACCGACTACTCTATTCACACTTGTAAGAATGTACTTGTTTCCTTGATACCTACTTTCATTATTGGTAGGTTGTCTTGCATTTGTTAATGGTATACATCAATGACCGGTAATCAAATGATGTATCATTATGTTCAAACTCAACTCCTTTATTCACATGATGTAGACTTTCACCTTTGGCAGATTGTATAGAAGACTTGAAGACATCATTATGTGGCCACAACTTTCTTGAGTTGTTGCTTCCTTTTCATTAGACCAATACCTATATGACTTTAATGATCATGGGAGATCAGATTGTACTCCATGGCATACAAATATCCTCAGACTGGTTTTGAGACTGGTTTTACTAGGCCTTGTTCATAACTATGACAGTTATTGGCATGTAACCGCATTTATATTTGCCTATTTTATGGACACAAAAACTTGTTTGGTATATTTTTCAGATGGATCTGCAGTGTATTCTTGGCATCCATGTATGCAAAGTCAGTACAAAATGTAATGAACAATTGAGTTTGTCCAGTTGGTTCTCTACTACTCCACTTCTGGGTTATTTATAATGTATTTCGGCCATCGCAAATACTCCTCTAACTTCACACATTAGGGGGCATATGTTAGAAAAAGATTTTCCTCACCCTATGAAATATTGAAGAGAGGTCCTTATTCCATTTCCCTATGAAAACTTACTTTCCCTAATTAATGAATCCAAAGAAAAAAATAAATATTTTTCCACTTGTACGCAACTTGCAAGTTATATAGCATGTGTATATGCTAGTTGCTCAACTACAACCCACGTACATCGGGATTTGTGCCAAAAAATCAAAAATAAATGTCAAGTTTCCATGTCACAACAGAAGATCTCTGATTCTTGGCCTTCCATATACTAGAAACATTCCAACTCGGCCCTTCAGTTGCATTTTGAAGGCTATAAAGAAGCCAATTCCAAGCTATGGAAAAGAAGAGAGAATTCAACTTTGAGAGCAAAGTTACTCTGGAAAAAATATTACTTCATTATTGAGTTTGTATCCCTTTGTCCTTTAAGTCTGAACACAGTGTTCAGTTCCCAATATCTTCCCTTATTGATGGAGAACCTCTTTGTCTCCCTTATATGAGCTTTCCTTTTGTGGAGGATTGAAGTGGTGGAGGCCCAGTTGGAAGGAACTCGGTTTCTCGGTTCTGAATCGTGACGATACGGAAGTCTGTAATGTTTTCACTTCTACTGATCATTTATTAATAGAAATACTCCTTTCCTGTCCAATTGATATCTTGAAAATATATGCATTATGATCCATGGACATGTTTTTTTTTAATATTAATGGATTATGCTAACCTGTTATATTATCACTATATGCTTGCCTTGCTTGTTTGTTGAGAACTTGTTGCAGGTATAAAGTTTTGGGTTGAAGTGCTCAATGGTGGAAATCATCAAACATTTGGATGAGGTAGACCGCTTTCTTACCTCCTTTTCACATTATTTTATATAGCATATGTTGGAATTGAGTCGATTTCTTCAGTCACTTATGTCTGTTATGGTTCACCCTAGTGTTATAACCCTAAATTGCATCATCCGTGCTTACTTGGAATCAGGCCAACTCATTGACCTTCATTGACAAAGCCATGCTGAATAGACTCTTTAAAAACCTCTTAAATTAAGTAACCCGCGCTCTAACCCATTACTGGGCGTGTTGGAACAATGGCATACCTTCTGTTGCATGCATTGGAACGCTGGCTGGCCCACTACAGCCCGCGTTTACCTAACAAAGCACAAAATTAGGAAAGTTGCCGACGGAATGAAAAGCTTTGGGTTAGTTAACTGGAACTCCCAGCCATGCATGGTCGAGAGTTCGTCCAAAACCCTAGCTCCTTCTAGCCTATAAAAGAAGGGGTGGGGGTACTATTCAAAGAGGAAAAATCATAGCAAAGAAACTCTGGCCAATTGGCGAATCCATTTTGTCCCAACCCTTTAGCCTTTCCTCAAGATTTAGGAGAATTCAAGCAAAGCAGTTGGAGGACAAAGAAGAGGAGGAGCCCAGGATCAGGTTCTGTTGGTGGCTGGAAGTCACTCCTGGATTTCTTGCAGGAGAAGAGCCTGACGCCCATCAGTTTAATGTCATGATTTGTTTTAAAGGGTGATCAAATGGAGGAAAACTCAGAACGATATCGTCTCAAATCAAAAACTAGGCCAGGCATGCATGGACGAGTGAGGTCTTGATAAACTTCAAACAGTGAGTCATAATAAATGGTGAGTAGGGGGAAGACTTGCATAAGAAGAGTGCGAAGGTCTATCACATACATCCGGTTTGTAACAAACTGGAGAAGAACACATTCGAACGCAAAATCCTTTTACATCCAAACACAGAAGACCAGAGAACAAAACAATGCCACAACAAATCCTTTATCATAACAAGATTGTTCAATCCACGCGAATCCTTTGACTGTGGACTCCCTGGCATGAGATGGAACATAGATGAAAAAAAGAAAACCGTTTGTTATAAACCAAGAAATCTCAGACATAGAGGCATAACCAGGAAAATAGAATATTTGCTGAAACTTTACAGTCGAGAGCTTATCTCTACCATCAATCAATACAAAAATAGCAAAAATGCCTTCATATACTCAAACTAGCTACAACAGCGGAACCAAGATACTGCATTGAAATATTTGTGTCTGCATGGCTTCTGACAGCCAACATCTGAAAGATCATGCAACTTATGTCAGACGCAATCTAATTCTTTGACAGTTCCAATGGCAAATCGATGTGCCTTTAATTCATTTCCGGACTCTCCCATTATGGTGGAGATGATGTCTAACCACCACCAACCGCTTCACTAACTACTTCATGGGGATTGAGGATGACCTGGCCAACTCAGCACCTTGGGATATGGAAGGCTCCTTGCGCTGCCACCTGGAATGACTGAATGGCCTGATGGGTAGGCATGGAGGCTAGCGTGGAGAATGGGGCACATGATAGGAGTAATGGCATCGGATTATGAGGTCGTGGAAGAAATGGCGAGGTGTGAGAAGGGTGACAGAGGACGGCTCATGGCGGAAGACAACAGGCGGAAGGAGGGAAGATGAGAGATGACGACCTCACCTTTCAGTGAAGGGCTGACATGGGAAGGAGCTGGACACATGGCAAACAACAAGTGGATGATGAGAAGGAAGGTTGACCATGCAGACCAAAGAGCGGAGGTGGATGGGTGACACGCGGTAGCAGGGGAAAGGTGGGTCTAGAAGATGACAAGATGGGAGAAGGGCTCATGCTGGCTAAACATAGAGAAACTGGGAAGGACGGGGTTGTCCAAGCGACATTGATCCAAGCACAGTAATCATAGTCGTCGGAAGCTGCTCGCTCGATTCCGGACCCCCCCCCCTTCGCTTAAAGGTAGAAAGGCAGGGGGGGTCTGGAATGGTCTTTATCGCCGTTGATCCGGGTGCGCTGATCTGGACCGTTGGAGAGGTGTGCCTGCGATTCTGGACCCCCCCCCCCGCTTAAAGGTAGAATGGTAGGGGGGGTCTGGAATTCAATACACACCATTGATCTGGGTGCACGAATCGCGACCACTAGAACTTGCACATTGCTTACCGCGGGCGCATTATCACCCAAAACTTAGGACAAGTGGGTTTTTAACCCAAACTTTTGCGTTCTAGCCCCTCTTACAAGAAATATCGCTAACATTTGGCTCCATGGGGGATAGAGTCGTCCCTGTGATGCTCTAAGAACTCTTTTGCAGATTCAGTGCCTTTGCTGTTGGGCTATGGAGTCATTTATTAGTCCGAAAAACAGAAACAATATTTACAAAACAAAACAAAAAGAGCCAACTGCGGCTCACAGAAAACACTTTTTTAAGAAATGCCCATTTACTGGGCTACTAAAAACTTCATTGCCTTCCAGATCCTGCAACCTGTAAGTGTTGTTTGAGAATACTTCAAGGATCTTGAAAGGTCCACACCAGAGGGCATCAAATTTACTGTGTTTGCCCTTTTCCTGCCTGGGTGCATCCCATTTGAGCACCAGATCACCCAGCTCAAATCCCTTCTTTTTACTCTTTCTATCAAAAGCCTGCTTGATCTTCTGCTGATGATTGTAGGCTCTGTCCATGACCTATTCTCTGACCTGTTGCATTTCCACCATATGATGGATCCTCCTGAGCACATGGTTAGGTTCTCCTTCAAAGTCTTGGAGGAGATTGGCCACTGGTAAGGCAAGCTGAGTGGGGAAAACGACCTCTATTCCATAAACCAGTTGGAAAGGTGAGATGCCCAACGATTTCTTTGTTGTCACCCGATCAGCCCAGAGAGAAAATTTGATCTTTGAGTCCCAGGCCCTTTTATTGTCCTCCAGTATCTTCTTGATAAGCTTGATTAGGATTTTATTGGAGGACTCTGCCAGTCCATTTCCTTGAGGATAGTAGGGAGTGGAGTAAAGCAATGTAATCTGGAACTATTCACAGAATTTGGCCAGAGGCTCAGACCGAAAGGGAGAAGCATTATCAGTGACAATTCTACTGGGGAAACCAAATCTGGATATAATATCCTCTAGGAAGCTAATGATCACATTGTGAGAAATGCTTCTGGTAGGGACAACTTCTATCCATTTGGTGAAGTAGTCGGTTGCAGTCAGAATCCACCTGTGTTGGCCACTTGAGGGAGGATGAATTTCTCCAATAAATTCTAGTCCCCACTGCTGAAAGGGTGTTAAAACAACCACAGGCTTTAATGGCAGAGATTTGAGCTGTTGCTCCCTGAGAAATTATGGCATTTGATGCAAGCTCTAATTTCTCTGCAGACATCAGGAAATAAGGTGGGCCAGTAATACCCATCTCGGAGGATCTTGTGAGCTGTGGTCTTCCAAAAATGATGACCTCCACAGAGACCGCTATGGAAGTTGAATATAACCTTCTAGGCCTGTTGTGGGTCCAGACACCTCAGTAATACCCTCTGGGGGTCTTTCCAANCATCCCATCAGGAGGCCTCAACTCTTGCAAGAAATACAAGATATCCTTGTACCAGGTGCATGCTGCTAGTGGTACAGTGCTTTGGAAACCTCCGTTGGATGACTCAGCTTGCTCATTAATGAAATTGATTCCCAAGGCCCAGCAATTTGATTCAGCCAACAACTTGGCTAAATCTTGCCCCTTTATCAACTTGGTGGGCTTAATCTCTAGATCAAACTCTAGGATCTTGGCGATCCATTTGCCTCTCCTCCCGTCTATGTCAGGCTGTATAAGAATGTCCTTCACAGAGGTTGAAGGGACATACGCAATGACCTTTGAATGCAATACATAGACTCTGAAATCTTTGAGAGCTTTCACCAAGGCATAAGCCTGCTTCTCCATGATCTCGTATCGGAGTTCTGCGTCTCTCAGCGCCTTGCTAAATAAGGCAATAGGTTGTTCTTTCCTTTGATCATTTTTCTGCAGTAAGACTGCTGATACTGTATCATGAGAAGAAAAAGAAAATATCATAAAATCTTTGGAATAATCGGGACTGATTAGCACAGGTGCCTCAGTCAACGCCTTCTTTATTTGGACAAAAGATTCTCTGGGTTCAAAGGTCCATTTTACTTCATTCCCCTTCCTGAGCATGGCTGTGACGTGTTTCACCAACTCAGCAAAATTTGAGACAAATCTCCTCAGAAAGTTGATCCTTCCCAAAAATGCTGAACCTCTTTCTTAGATCTGGGAAGTGACAGAGCCTAAATTTCTTTTACCCTGTCAGGGTCAATCCTCACTCCCTCTGCTGATACTATATGTCCTAACAGCTTCCCTTCTTGCATAGAAAACAATGATTTCTTGGGATTGAGGGAAAGGCCAAACCTGTGACACTTCTGGAAAACCTTCTTCAAGTGGTAGCGGTGCTCTTTATCAGTCTTGGAAAATACTGTTATATCATCTAAGTAAATCACCATGAACTTATCTTTTTCTCCGATGAAGGCTATTTCCATGGCTCTCTGAAATGTTGCTCCCACATCCATCAGTCCGAAAGGCATTTTGGCATACATTAATGTGCCCCAAGGAGTGGTGAAGGTTGTCTTTTCTCTGTCTTCAGGCATGATTGATATCTTATTATAACCAGAAAAGCCATCAATCATAGATATCCTAGATGCGCCAGTGACCTTCTGCAATATATGCTCCATGTTGGGCAGGGGATAATTGTCTTTCCTTGAACTTCTATTCAGGTTCCTCAAATCGACACAGAGTCTGATTTATCCATTCTTCTTCCTTACTGGGACCAAATTGGCCACCCAGTCAGAGTATCTCAAGGGGACAATGATTTGGGCATCCAGTAGCTTCTTCACCTCTCTCTCCATGACAGGTAATAGCATGGGATTTATTTGTCTCAACTTCTGCTTGAATGGCTTGGCATCTTCTTTCAGTGGGATCTTGTGCTCAATGACTGATGTGTCATATGTCTTGAGATATTCATAGGTCCATGCGAACACATCAACAAAATCCCTCAACAACTTAGTATATTCGACCCTCTGCTCCTCAGTCAGACTCTTTGACAACTTGACAAACTTGGGCTCCCTTGGTGTGCCTATGTCACACTCATCTGCATCAGCATCATCACCTGAAACTCTACCCTTTACTGCCACATCGTTTCCATCAAAAAACCTTTCTAATGGGATTAGACCCTTCGGTATGTGGTTGCTTGGTAGCTGTATAATCTAGTGGTTAGCAATTTCATTCATAAACTCCTTAGGGTGATGATCACTTTCCACATCAGGATCCTCATCTATGTGTGATGCAGAAAAGTCATCAATGGATTGGAGGAATTTTTTGATCTCCTGATCATCTTCAAATACCTTCCAATGTCTGACATTGTCTGGTACAGAGGGTCTGTATCTTATTTTGACACCAGAGTTGGTAGTGGGAAGCACAGGAACTTCGAACAAACTAGCTGAGAAAGGTAGAAAATCGGCCGGAACATTCTCTTCCCTTGGAATGAAAGAGATGTTGAAAGCCAGGAAGAAACTGTCAATTAGGTCCCATACCTTGTTTCTGTAATTCTTGAGACGAGGGTGCTTGGTCTGATAAACGTTTTTGACCTACTGGACAATTAATTCTGCATCCCCAAACACAGCCATCTCCCTTATTCCCATATCCTTTGCAGCTCTTAATCCCAGAACCAGAGCCTCATACTCTGCCACGTTGTTGGTGACTTCAAATTCTAGCTTGTATGACAGAGATATGGTATCTTGAGAGGGGGATCTGAATACCACTCCGAAACCTTCCCCTATACTGGAAGAGGCCCCATCAAAGAACATCTTCCAAACAAAAGTGGTTGGAGGGGGCATTCCCTGATTAAGAATGGGATGCTTTTGAATTTGTAAGGGGGCCTCAGGGATCTCAGTGACCTATAACAAGCTAGACCCTAAGTCAGTGTCAAGTGCAAATATGGGGTGATTAGTGGGGTTTTCTTCATCACTGACAATGTAGGCTAGCTGGGCTTCTCTGTACAATATCCTGTGTTCCCCTCTGAAGACTGGAATGGTGGCATATGTGAGATCCATCTGTAACATCCCTCCAAGTCTCTTAATCCAATATCTCGACAAAAACATGTCGAACTTGGGGGGAATATCAGCTACCACAATATCCATGAGCATACTCTTCATGGGCAGCTGAAACAACAAGACTACCAGGTCCTTGATGACTCCCAAACATTGCACTCTCCTGGAGTCGAAAGAATAGAGGTCATGATAGGCTCGAGTGACTTCCAATCCTAATTCTTCCATGACGGCTTTGGAAATGAGGTTATGAGAGGCTCCTGAATCCATCAAACAATTGTGCAGTACTTTGTCATGTATGTTCAGGGAGGTGTAGAAGGGAGGGGATGAGTCATCTATGTCTTCTACCATGGGGCCTAGGATAACTGTTGGCTTTTCATCTTGGAGGTTTATGAAGTCTATGGAAGGGCTAGAGACTTTAGATTTTAAAAGGTTAGAGAAGCGCTTATTGAATTCACCATGTTTGATTAGTTCGGTGAGGGGCACAGGGATTCTGACCTTTTGGATCTCATGCTCAAAATTAAAAGAGGATGTAAGCTTTGGAATTTCTCTAATTTCAGAAACATGATTTTGGACAATGGGAGAGAGGGGTTGGGCCTTCTTACCTCTGTGACTGTCTGCTACCTCATTAGCAGGATTCTCTACTCTAGTGGACTGTTCCGTAACATCAGGTACTACTACCCTTTTATTCGATCCTAGGTTATATCTGCCTCGACCACCACTAGCTTTGTCTTCTTTGCTCAATTCATTTAGCTGACTGCTCATGAGAGACTCCTCGTATGTTGATTGAGTTAGATGAGGGAAAGGGGGAGTGACTTCTAAATAGTGGATTTTAGGCTCAAGCTCGTCTGTTTCTTCTTCTTCTTCATCAGCCACAAAATTGTTCTGAAAGGGAGCCTGAATGCTTTGGTCATCTCTGTCTCTTTCCTTCTCTCTGTGCATAGTTGGAGGAGCGAAATTATTTGGCCTTTTGAAGCTTTCTCTGTTCTCGGTGCTCTGAGGGCCCTTGTTCATTTGTTTCTTTTCCACTCTCAATCTCTCCATTTCTTCTTTTAGAAAGTTCATCACCTGGGCCAACTCATTTACTTGAGGGTGGGGCAATGATGTGCCGGAAGTTGAGGCTTCTGGCTTTCCCTTTCTTCTATCTGCGTCAGCTTTATTCCTTAGTCTGTCATCTGCTAGTATGTTGAATTCTACTTCTATAGTTGCATCTTGCATCTGAGCTAAGGAGGTGGCTCTTCTTTCTCTTAGTAAAAGACAGAAATCAGGGTCAAATCCACCGACATAGGAAATCTGAGCAGAGGCTTCAGAGGGCTTTACCTCTGCAGGAATCTTGTTATACATCTTATTGAATCTTTTGGAGAA
>SNQJ01S0076423.1:0-14050 GCA_010110895.2 Picea sitchensis
GAAAACAAATCTTGGATCATTTGATTTGTCCCATCATCTTCTTCCATGGGATCATTAACTTGATTTGTCTCATCATCTTCTTCCATGATATCCTCATTTTCTTGGTCATGATGATGTTCCTCAACTTGTACAACATCATTTCTACTAATACTCGGTGCAATATTCTGTGGAAAGTTAGAGGGCAACTCTAACTTTATAATTACAAACAATCATGCAAATTAGTGTATACTATAACAAATATTCAAACAATATATATACATATATATAATTTTATATAAAATTGACAAAATAAAAAAATATAATAAATATATAGCTAATTACCATGGTACGATATTCATTCGATCCGCCATCAATGTGACCATATTTCCTACAATGTTTTGTAGTTGTTGCTATTAAAATTCTTATGGGACGTCTGAGGCAACATTTTTTACAACGACAATAACATCTACCATCACCCTTTTCACCCACTTTACTTTTTACCCCACCTCTATCAACATTCTGCGACATTTTTCTGCACAAAAATACCCTTTCGAAACCGTCGTTGTTATAGCAAGATTGTCGCAACATATTCAAATCATCAAATATTTATAGGACAATTTTAGGTCACCATCATCGCAATTGCGACAATAGTGACCTAAATTTTTTTTATTTTTTTACACCTATTTATTTTAGGTCATTTTCAACGGTAAAGTTTGACTAAATTATTATGGTCAACTATCGTCGCTTATGCGACAACCAATCTAAGGTCGTTGCATAAGCGACGATAGTTGACCATAATAATTTAGTCAAACTTTACCGTCGATATGGTGACGAACACGGGGTAGATTTAGAAAAAAAAACTTTTTCTCTTTCATGTTGCGACAAGAGAGTACTTTCGTCACAAGTGGTCGTCGCAAATTTTTCAATATGTAGTAGTGGACCCTAGACGTACAAAAAGATGTAATAACATGAAAACATACAAAATAAACCATTTGGATTAGGTGAGAGGCCACCAGTATCCACTTGGAAGATGTGTAGGGATTCAGATAGCTCCATAAGTGTAGAACCCACAATTACAAAGAAGTACAAAAGAACATGTTGAACTAAAAATGGACAAGAGGATTCAGTTGGAATAGGTGGCTGGCCACCAATATCCACCTAGATCAATCCTCCCTCCTTAGGAAGAAATGGTATACATTGCATTGAGTTCCCCCATCAAGTGAGGAAACTTCTCCTAGATTTGTCCCCGGGTGAGCCACTTTCCTTGGTGTAGGAGCTTTCTTGCCTTGACAACCTGATAAATATGGATCCTCTGCTGGCAAGTGCCCTTGACCTGTGTGTCCACTATCTGATCAGTGGATGCTTGCTCCATGCAATCAGTGTTGATATATGTTGGTGTCAGTTGTTTTGCGATCTATGAGGTGTCGAATAATGGTGTAAATATGGCCGAAGGAGGTCTACATTGAACATTGGATACATGCCAAGGAAGGGTGGAGTGTTGAGCTCAAAATCATTTCTACCCATAGCCTTGGTGATAGTGTAAGGCCCATAGAGAAGTGGGAGGAGATTCCTATGGGGCCCTGTGAGACACTCCTTCTACAAATGTAACCAAACTTTGTCGCCAACATGAAACTGGTGTGGTACCTTGTATTGATCATGGCATTTCTTGTACTTAGCATTGAATTTCTGCAAAATCTCCTGGACCTGTTGGCAGATGTGTTGAATCCACTCAATGAATTTGGTGGCTTTTTTGGTCTCAGACTAAACATCGAAAGAGTCTGCCTATGTGGTGTTAAGAGGTAGTGCAACATCAATGGGACCCAAGGGTTGGAGTCCCATCCCCACCTTAAATGGGCTATGGCCGGTGGAGCTATGGACAACCTAATTGAAGCTGTGTTGAACATAGGGGAGACTCTCATCCCATGTACATGGATGCTTAGAGTTTTACATGCATACAATGTGCACAATCATCCGATTGAAAACCTCTGTTTGGCTGTCTATTTGGGGGTGGAAAGAAGTGGATTTAGTGAGCTTGGTGTCCAACAGTGACGAGAGACTCGACAAAAATGTGTTGAGGAACTTGTTGTCTTGGTCAAAGATGGTGGTATGTGGTATCCAAAAATGGACCCACACTCGTTCGAAGAAGATCTTGGTAGTATATGTCGTTGTGATATTCTTCTTGCAAGTTGTGAGGATGGCCATCTTCGAAAACTGATCAACGACCACAAATACACAATCATTTTTTTACTTGGTGGACAAAATCCCATACATGTAATCCATTGAGATGGATTCCCAAGGATTCTCAGGAGTAGGAAGAGGGGTGTATAAGCCTTTCTTCTTGATGGTTGACTTGGAAATGGCACAGGAAGTGCGAGATCTGATATACTTGCTGACGTCTTGTTGAAGTTTTGGCCAATAAAAAATTTTCTGAAGAACAACCATAGTTTTCTCCATGCCAAAATGTCATGCCACCTGACTGTAGTGGGACTCCAAGATCAAATTTTCATGCTCTCTTGTAGGAACATAGAGATGGCCCAAATGGCATAATAGTCCATCCTTAATGTGAAAATTGGTGACAATCGTGCATGTACCTAAGAGATGAGATGTGGTGGCGAAGTCTGGATCTTGCTGATAAATTTGGGGCCACTCAGATGCCTCATGTCCCTAGGAATGGAGAATAGTGGTTAGTGTAGCCACATGAGGTCAACTGAGAAATTCAACGACACGATTTGAGATCCATGTCTTATACTTGATGTTGATATGGAGCTATTGCAGGTAGGTGGACCACTTCTGATGGCGGTCGTTCTACAATTTCCTCTGTGTCTATATGAACTGCAAAGGCTTGTGATCAGTGTGGATGATATTATCCCTTCCCAAAATGTAATGTTTCCATTGACGATAGGTTTTTAAAATGGAATCCATTTCCTTGTCATAGGTGGGGTATTTCCGGACAGTATCTGAGAGTGTCTCACTATGGTGTTAACACATAAGATTGATCATGTCAAGGAGAATTTATGGTTTTCAGAGCCTACAAATTAGCCATTTATCCAAGGGTTATGTCATACCATCAACTAACATCCTCCTCGAAGTGTGAAAGCTATATTTGAGTTGGTGTTGTGAAGTGGTGCTGCGAACTGGCAGACAGGGGCACTGTGAACTCATTTCCTGTAGTAGTTGCTTCTAAACATTTGATCGTAGATCCAAAACAATGATGTGGGTTTTTCTGAAATTTATTTTGGAGGAGAATGATAATGGCATTGACTTGCTGACTAGATTTCAACCTAACCTAGTTTTTAATTCGAGAGATATAAGTAAAACACCAGTGCGCTGCAAACTCTTTGTTTTGCATAGTTGTTGGTTATTCTCCTTGTTTGGAGGTTTCCACCTGTCAAGGACAATTTGAGTGGTATCCTATAATTTATTTGGACATGAGGGACATGTGTTCCATATATATATCAATTAGGATGACCTATTTCAAAAGGAATTTATCATCATAGACAAAATCCCCAAAAAATAGGAATTTTTTAGGATTTTGTTGGAATCTTTTGTAACAAGACTCCTAAATGGAGGAGGATCCTATGTAACTCTTTGGTTTCAAACTCCTTAGGGTAGATATATATTATTCACTATAAATTAAAGGGTTTTTGACGAGAAAAGGGTTGGATTTATGATCCAAGAGAGGAGAGAGTTGGAGGAGTAGTTTAGTTTCTCATGTTTAAGCCCGAGGGCATGTTTGTAATGACATTTTCTTCCATTAAAGATTCATGAGAGATGTTATCAGATTGTCTTCTATGTTTTTCCATTTCTTTTTTATCTTCTTGCTTGAATATATTGTAGGTTTTTAGGATCATAGCTGTCATTGATTGATGGATTGATGAACAACAAAGGATTTGTTGTAGCTTGCCCATTAAATCAGTGTTCACTATTAAGAAAATCTTTATCTGTTGCAGAAAGGATCTCTGTATAATGGATGTTCTTCATTTTTTCATATTCACTATGCTTCTGATCATCATTATATATCCCTTTTGTTTGATATATAGTTTGATTTCCTTTGGTCTGTAGGATGTTATGACTCCATGCCCAATGGAATGACTCTGCAGACATTTTGTTGCCCTCTCCCTTTCTTTCCCAGTCTTGTTGATCCACCTACTCAAACCAATTTAGTACATTTATATTCTGATGGGTACTGGGCTTGCACTTACATCAGTCTAAGTGTGACTCTCAGTGATAACATTTTTGGTGTCATTGCTGAGGATGACATTGAAGACTCCTTCCCTGGGTGAACTATGATGATTAGATATAGCTTTGGATGGTGAACTAAAGCTAGACACTTTTAGACTTCTTATATTTCACCATGAAGACTCCATTGTTCAGATATCTATTGGTGACTCCACTATTCAGATATCTATCGGCAACTCCACTATTTTGAAATGGATAAGATCCTAGCTCATAGGTATTCTTTCTATGATTTTTCAAATATAGTCAGTTTTCCAAATCCAGTGCCTAGTAGAGATGAATGGGAAGGTTTCTTTCCCATATTTAGAGGAGAATATTGAGAAGTACCAGCTGAACACTTGATATATTTCCATGATTGTATTCATCAATTTCAGATCATGCATGAGGATGTGCATATCAAGATTTCCAGGTACTCATTAGAGGGAATAGCTCGCGACTGGTGTTGATCTCTTCAAGTTGCCAGTATCAACTCTTTGACATGTTTTCATGCTTCTTTTAATTTTTTCTGTAAGGATTATTTTTCTACTAAACATCTTTATGAAAAATGTTGTGATGAGTTTTCTTTACTTTGTAAAGACTTTGCTTGTCAAGGAAAGCATACTTGTGATGAAGAATTTTCCATAGAAGAAAGTACTTTTCATGATGATCAAGAGGTTTTCAATGATATTCATTATGATATGCCTTCACAAGAAAATGGACTAGAAGCAGATAGACATTTCTCTGATACACTGTTTTTTGACAACTCTCATTTTCAGCTTGATTATTACAAATGTACAAATGCGATAGTCCCAGCTATAGATCTTGAGATTCCATTTCATATTCACCCATATTCACTGGAAATTGGTGAAAATAGTGGAAATATATTGCAAAATTTTTCAAGCCAACCCATGCTTGAATCAACCAAGGAGGAATTCATTGATGAGACACAACAAGTTTTGTATGGATTTCAAGATCCTGTTGCTATCTATATGGAGTTTTTTTTCATCAATAGATTTTCAGTTGTTGTCATCATAAGAACAAAGTTCTTGGATTGTAAGTATGATTTTTCAAGGAAGTATGTGTGGTTTTCATTATGTCTCTATTGTTACTTAGTTCTCAGTTTTCAAGATGAGGATGAAGATCGTTCAATCAAAAATTTATTTGTATGGTTACTGAGGAAATTTGTATATATTTGAAAGTTCATTTTTTCAGCAGTTAGGAGTAGGAATGTATATAAATAATTTTTCCATGCAAGCATTTGGTTTTCAGTTTGAGTGAAACTTTCAGTTTGCATTTGGTTTGAAGTGGTTTTTGTTTTCAGTATGTGAATTTTCTTAGTTTTCAATAAGGAGCGGATTTGCTCTTATGGATACAAGTTTTGTGGACAGAGATGGAATGGATAAGGCACTAGAACTGCATGTTCTTGGCAGCTCAGTATGAGCATGCCATCCCCTGTGGAGCCAGATGTTCACACATAAGATTGATCATGTCAAGGAGAATTTATGGTTTTCAGAGCCTAAAATTTAACTATTTCTCTAAGGATTATGTCATACCATCAACTAATATCCTCCTCGAAGTGTACAAGCTATATTTGAGTTGGTGTTGCGAACTGGTGCTACGAACTAGTTAAGCAGGAGCATTGTATCTTGGATAGGTTGCATGCACTCACGTTTGGAATTATAAACATCCAAAGCATCCTTAGGACCCTCATGTACTCCATGAGGGTTTTCATCCTTTTTGAAGGTCAAGAAAGTGGTATTGGATGTTTTTTTCCTTTAGGCGCTGCAAACTGGTGCTGCAAACTCATTTCTTGTAGCAGCTGCTTCTAAACATTTGATCATAAATCCAAAACGATGATGTGAGTTTTTCAAAAAAATTTATTGGAGGAGAATGATAATGGAATTGCCTTTCTGACCAAATTTCAACCTAACCCGGTTTTTAATTCGAGAGATATAATTAAAACACCAGTGCACTGCAAACTAGTGCTACAAACTCTTTGTTTTGCATAGTTGTTGGATATTCGCCTTGTTTGGAGGTTTCCACCTGTCAAGGAAGGTTCGAATGGTCTCCTAGGAGTTAGTTGTACATGAAGTACATGTGTTCCATATCCAGATCAATCATGATGACCTATTTCAAAAGGAATTTATCATCATAGACAAAATCCCCCAAAAATAGGAATTTGTTAGGCTTTTGTTGGAATCTTTTGTAACAATACTCCTAAATGGAGGAGGATCTTATGTAACTCCTTGGTTTCGACCTCCTTAGGGTAGATAGATATTATTCATTATAAATGAAAGGGTTTTTTATGAGAAAAGGGTTGGATTCATTATCCAAGAGAGGAGAGAGATGGAGGAACAATTTAGCTACTCATTTGTAAGCCCGAGGGCCTATTTGTAATGACATTTTCTGTCATTAAAGATTCATGAGAGCTATTATCAGATTGTCTTCTGTGTTTTTCAATTTCTTTTTTATCTTCTTGCTTGAATATATTCTAGGTTTTGAGGATCATAGTTTCCATTGATTGATGGATTCATGAACAACAAAGGATTTGTTGTAGCTTGCCAATTAAATCATTGTTCATTGTTTAAGAAAATCTTTATCTGTTGCAGAAAGGATCTCTGTATAATGGATGCTCTTCATTTTTTTTCTTCTACTCATCATTATATATCCCTTTTGTCTGATATATAGTTTGATTTCCTTTGATATATAGGATGTTAGGAATCCATTCCCAATGGAATGCCTCTGCAAACATTTTTCTACCCTCTCCCTTTCTTTCCCAGTCTTGTCGATCCACCTACTCAAACCAATTTAATCCATTTATATTCTTATGGGTATTGGGCTTGCAATTACATCAGTCTAAGTGTGACTCTTAGTGATAACATATGGTATGCTATCGTATGACTGTTTTGAGTGAGAATTGCACCTACAACATAGTCATATGCATTACAACATAGTCATATGTAGCAGTCTCAATCTCGAACGGTTTTTGCATATCGGGAAAGGAGAGTATAGGAGCTGAGCATAAGCAATGCTTTAGATCATCGAATGCTCATTTTTGTTCCTTCCCCCATAAGAAATTTTCCCTGCCACCACCCTTGGTGACCTAGCTGAGGGCCCATGCAATATGGGAGAATCCCAACATGAACCATCAGTAGAAGTTGGCCAGTCCCAATAAGATCTAAGGCTCGGTTAGTGTGGTCAGGGTTGGCCAACCGTGGATGACTTGAATGTTAGCTAGATCAACATGTACCCAATGCTCATCAACAATGTAGCCCAAGTATTGGACCTTGTTCATTCCAAAAGAGCATTTTTCCAAATTGGCATATAGCTTGTGTTGCTGCAGAGTGCTCAAAACCTGTTGAATATGCCACATGTGCTCCTCCCAAGTTCTGTTGAAGATGAGGATGTTATCCAAATATACCACCACAAAGGAGTTGTTGAAGGGTCTCAATATATCATCCATCAACCTCATGAAAGTGGTGAGTGCCTTTGTTAATCCAAAGGGAATGACCAACCATTCGAAGAGACCTTCTTTAGATTTGAATGTTTTCTTCCATACATCAGTTGGTTGGATGGGAACCTAGTGGTAGCCAGAATTTAGGTCAATCTTGTTGAGGAAATTTTCCCCCTTGAGTTGGTCAAGAAGTTCATCAATCCTAGGAATTGGGTACTGGTTCCTGACTGTGATTTTGTTTAAGGCTATGTAATCAATGCAGAGTCACCAAGTCCCATCCTTATTTTGAACTAGTACAATCAGGCTTCCGCAAGGGGAGGAGTTGGGTCTGATGTGCCCCTTTTGAAGAATATATTGGATTTGACACTTGATTTCATCATTTTCCATCAGCAAGCGACGATATATTGGTCCATTAGGTAGAGGTGCACTAGGGGTCAGATTAATTGGATGCTTGACTTGGAAATGCATTGCTACCTTGGTGGGTGAGGAGAATATGTCTCTGTACTCTTCCACGATCCCTTCCACTTGTTTCTGTTGAAAAGAGAGGCTCTATGTAGAAGCCACATATGTGTAAGTGGCCTTCTTCTTACTGTAAGAATAGATCACAAAGAAAATGAACTTCCCAGTATGTGAAATGACCTTACTACATTGCTTAGCAGAGATTAAATAAATAACGGTAGGTGGTGCTACCTATGGTATCTTGTACAATTGTCTACCCAAAGTAATAATAACATTGTGGGGTATAGACTCATATGCAACATGACGCTTCCACAAAAATGGTTTTCATAAAAGAAAATCAAAAACTTCAAGGGGATAAATATCACACAATACCTCATCTTTGAAAGGCTTGATGCCATAGGGCAGACGACATTGTTGGCTGACACAAATATCTCTTCCTTGGTGAAACCAACTGATGGTGTAGGGATGCGAGTGTGGTGTCATTGGCAGGTCCAACTGCTTGACAACCTCTACTGAAATCAAGTTCTTATAACTTTCGCTATTGACAATGAAATGAAGTGGAGCCCCCTTTACCCACATTTGTGAGTGAAAGAGGCATTCCCCTTCCTCTGGTTCTTCTAGTTCACTTGGATGAACTTGGGTGGTAGCGATAGTGGAAATGGGTTCAACATCGATAATCCGCTTCCCTCCTTCAGGATTTGATTCATAATCAAAATCGTCCTTTGACTCATAATCCTTCAGGTCGGCCACAAGTGACTTCTTGGAGCGACATTTTTTAGTGTTGTGCCAAGGGATTTTATGGTACTCACACCATTTTCTCGTGTCCATATTCGTCTTCTCATTGCCCTTCTTGTGTTGCAGCTTGGACTAGTTCTCTTGAGTGTGGCCATATCATCTCGGTCCCTTGATGTGTGGGTTGGGGACACCTTTTCCCTACTTCAGCTATGAGGAGTTTGCATATCCAAACTCTCGCCTCTTCTGATTAAACTTCTTCTCGATCTTGACAGTGTATCTATAAGCGATGCCCAAGGAGGCGATGTCCAGAAACTCCATTTCTGTTTGAATGTATCTATGTAAACAACAATGGTATTTGAGAACCAGATGATGCTAAGAGTATTTGATACCCAATTTGGTGCCCAGTGTGTGGAAAATATTGGTGAAATATGGTACTATCTGGTCCCTTTCTTGACACAAGGTGGTCCATCTTGTGTACTAGTCCTTGTAGCTCCCAACAGGGTAGTAGTTTTCTTTAATGGTGTCTCGGAAGGAATCCCATGTAGGGACCACCAAAAATATTGTGGATTCCTCTACAACCCTTTTCTTAGAGTAAGAATCCCACCAGTCCTTAACATGGGGGATGGCCTTGAGGAGTGAAAAAGTAATTATTTCCCTATCAAAAAAAATGTGGACCGAAAAATACCCTTCGAGCAGATTCAACCATTTATCTACAACATCCACATTATCAATCCTTCAAATAATGGAATATCAAAATTTACTTGTACCTTGAAGGGGGTTGCATGGCCGCTTGATGAGTATGCTTCTCGTGTGGGCAGTCGTTGAAGGATTTGCGTAAAGTTGTCCATAATTTCGTTCCTTTGTTGCGCGAGGCCTTCCTCGAGCAACATTTTAATGGGATCTCCTGCTCCATCATATTTATTTTCATCCCGCATGGGTTTTTGTCGGACTCGGTGTGGAAAATATTGCAACAACTCGATTGGTTTGAGTCCCAACTTCTTGTACCCATATCTTGTCAGGGACATGCACGAAGAAAAATAAATGAAGAGCAGGCCTCTTTGATACCACTGATCCAGATTTAGGAGTGGAATGAAATGATTAACAAAATGAATACAATAAACACAAATATATGACAAATAACAAAGATATCCAGTGAACAATATCTTCTATTGAATAAATGAAATAGGTTGAATCTGTAAAACTACAAAACTGAAACACTTGCTCGAATGGTGGAAGCTATCTCTGAGAAGAGATGTGGCTGCTACGCGCATTTGTCTAAGAAGAATGATTACAATGAGGCTCTAGAGGCCTTTTTGATATTACTCATGAATGAAAAACCCTAAACATCCAAAAACCTAACCCTAGGAGGTGAAACACCAAAAGTCATGTGGGCCCCTATGGGTAAGTTGGTACCTCAACTTCTCAGGGTTATAAATTTTGCATATGACCTTCATTTTAGGCGCGTGATATCCCGTTGGAAAGGTCTTTCAGAGAAATACACATTATGTCATCAAAATGTGACTCCCTCTATAGTTTGACTATGGTGAACCAAAAACAAATTGTTTAGGCCTCCAAAATGGCCTTGGAAGTACAATAAGATGTGCTGACATGAAAAAATACAAAATAAGCTAGTTGGGTTAGGTGAGAGGCCACCAATATCCACTTGGAATATGTGTAGGGATTCACATAGCCCCAGAAGTGTAGAACCCACAATTATAGAGAAGTATAGAAGAATATGTTGAACTAAAAATGGACAAGAGGAGCCAGTTGGAATAGGTGGATGGCCACCAATGTTCACCTAGATTGGCTAGGTCCTTCATTTTTTGATGTAGATGAAGAGTTGATTAAAGAGATGAGTCTTGAGGATGATGTACTAGACCCTCTTCCATTTGATGAAGTCATACAAGCCATTGACGCTCATGCACAACCAGAAGTGGACACGATAAGTTATTTCCCTTTCTAAGATTTTGATGATGCTTTATTTTATGATTTGGAAAGTGAAGAAGTATTAGNTTAAATCCTTCATGTTATGATAAAGGTAGTGACATGGTTGATAATAGTGATCAGTTCATACATGTTGGAAGATGTAAGTGGGATGTGATTGGTTCTAATGAGGATCCCATTTATTATATGGAAAAATATCTTTGAGTGTTTCCTTTTCAACAATCATATGATGTTCCTAATAATTTTGACTTTTGGCAACAAGATGATGATATAATTACATAAGTTTTCAAAGTACCCAAGGATGAGTTCTCCTGATGATTTTCAGTCATACCTTGATTATTTTTATTCCTTTGAGCAGTTGGATTTATTCTATGAAGAATATTATCAACCGTTGTTGTGCTCAAGTTTTGATAAAGGTGAGGAAGTTGTTTTACCTCTTTACCTCGCTATGTCATTGAGGGTGTAGTTTGGAAACATGTTCCTTGTCTTAGGTCTTCTTTGGGGAAAATATTTCTTTTAGAATTCAAGGGTAGGTTGAATACTTTAAGAAGAAGTTTATTATCTCAATCTCTCATCTTTCCCTTAGAAAATTGCCAATCATTTTATAGGTTCTTACTAGTCCCTTCCCAGACCCCAGGATGTGATGGTGTCCAAGATGGCCAACCTTCAGACTGTTTGAGTCAGTATTTTGAGCCTTTGAATTTTCATGATCCCTTTATGAGATGGATTGAGAACTTTTCTAGAAGTGTGACTTGGCATAATTCTGTCCCTCCCTCCCGCCTCCATGAGCTATAATTTAAGGTTTCCGATGATGTGATACATGTTCTAACTCATGCTATTTTTGTTCTTGATTTTTCATTGTTTTGGTTTATGATGAAGCACATAGGCAGGTATTATGAGGTATTGCTACGATGGTTTCAATGGTTATTTGATTACACCTAGCATTCCACCAACATGTAAGTAGAGGTAGCTAGGCATTTGCATCCATTGTATATACCATCTGCATATCATGTTAGCATAGTTGTAGTTTAATTTTCATATTGTATTCCTCCATTATGTACATATGGATGCTTATGATTATATGATAGATTGTATTTTATTTCACTTTTCATTTTATTATATCATATATGAGTGAGGGGTGATATCACCACCTTGAGGATTACTAATGCATTTTGTTGAGATCTAGCAGGCATAGGTCATACCAAATATGGTGAGGTTCTCATGCGCTCTACGGTGAGCACATGTCCTCGAGTTGGAGTCAGATGTTATCCCCTATCCTAGGGATAACTAAGGGGATCATGTCTCGAGGCCCATAGATCCTAGACATGGAGTCCCAAGAGTAGGATGACTTGAGCATGGCCCCTGAGGGCCCCTCTTTTCTTCAGTGTATCCCATTTATCAATAGTAGTGGTATCCATCCGACCAACCTTATCTTGAAGCAATAGTAAGTCTTGCTCCACAACGTAATGAGTCTGAATATCATTGTATGTGTCAATCTGATTATTGAAGCACTTGAGTATGTTTCATTGAATTCTCCTTCATTTCATAACGTTTTCTTGGAAATTATGCTCTTTAACATGTTCATACCTGGAAGGGTGACATGATGCCCTAGTAAGTTGATCTCCCTTTAGGATGGGTTGCCACTGGGTGGCTCTATGAAAGGTCACCGTCCATTCCCTCCATACTTACCACTTTCCATCTTTATTCCTCTCATATTCCCTCCACCTTTGTTCAAGCATTGGGTTTGCCACACTAGGAAGGGTTATACCTTGTCTTGTGGGAAGAAGGGGCTAAAGGCCCAGGGGGTAAAAACAACTGGGAAGAGTTAAAATCTAAAGAAGAAACTTTTGAGATGCTTCACCCAAAGATTCTTGAGAAATAAATAAAAGGCTTCTCAGTAAGAAAAGGGAACCCATAAGATAATAATGCTCAAGGTATTAGCTGGTGGATGGGAGGTCTCATCATGAGCCGACCTATTAGCACCATGGGCATGTAGTGGTATGAAACTACCATCTATCTGGTCACCAAAACAAGGTAGTGTCTCTTGGTGGCATAGACAAGAGAAAGGGGGTCTCATCACGATCCAACCTTCTCATCTCCATGAAGTGCTTGTGGGTAACTCTGTCACCTCTAGTCACCAAGCCGTGATAGTGTCCCTCAACTTCTCCCTTAAAGAATAAAAAAAAAGAGATCAAAAGTAATGAAGCTAAGAATAAAAGGCAGTGAATGGGCTAGGAAACAATGTCATCCATGACAAGGTGCATCTCGCCCCCTACATAGGCAACCATTGGTAAGACTTACATTTTCCTGTTATCACTACACCCCATGCCCAAACACTTACCCCACACCACCTCATACACTCAAATGACCTGGATTGGTTCTCATTTGGGAAACACCCCAAAATTAAGGAGGATTAGCCCAATAGGACACCCTGAGATGTTCTCCAAACTTGACCTGTTAAATTGCATAACGTCTTTGAGCATTTTTCTGGGTAAAGGGGGGTTTGATGCACATGTTTGGGTAATTTGATTATTTGATGTGATTTACATGTTATGCTCCCTATGACTTATGAACCCCTGGAGGGTGTGCATTTTTTTGTTGCAAAACCTTTCCCAGTGGACAAGTACACATGGGGGAATGATTAGCTCAGACCATCATGGGGATGAAATCCCACAGATGGATATTGTAACCCCAGATAGGGGCAAGAAGATGTCAGAGACTTGCACCAGGAAGAAAGAAGGATGTTTCCCTTGGAGACACCCTAGCAGACCTAGAACCAGGGGAATATTTCTCTTCAACCTAGACGCTGACCTTTGGGAGCCCGTTACGTCACCCTTATGACCCTAGATGTCATCCATAACTAGGGTTTGCACTTTGAGGGTAATTGTGAGTTGATTGGCATGTGTGGGCATCATCCAGAGCCTTTGGAGGTCAAACATCCTACTTCTAGAGCCCAACGTTTCACCTTAGGGGTTAAACATCTGATCCAGGTGGATATCGGTGGCCACCGACCTTTTCCAAATGGCTCAAAATATTTTTCTGGCAATTTTGGTAATTTACTATTTTTAGCAGGTTTTAACTTCCAGGGCCATTTTAAGGGTCCAAATGAAGGTTTTTTGAGACCGAGATTCTCAATGATATCCAAAGGCATATTGATCCCCCAAAATTAATCTCCTCGATGATACCTTTCCAATGAGCTATCACACGCCTAAAACGAAGATCGTATGCAAAAGTTACGACCTCGGGAAGTTGATGTACTCACTT
>SNQJ01S0076423.1:14060-34251 GCA_010110895.2 Picea sitchensis
TCCACAAAAGCCCCTGGCACAACACCGATGAATGTCGCTCAAAATAGTCATTGGTGGCCGAGATCAAAGACAAAGAGCCGAACCCTGATTCAGAATCTGATTCTGAAAATAATGGTAAACGACAGATCATTGACGCATACCCCACTGCTATTTTCGCAACCGCAACAATTCAATCAGAAGAGCCAATAGATCCTGAAGAGGGGGAGTGCCTTTTTCATTCATAGATGTGGGTGAAGGGGACCCTGCTGCATTTTATTGTTGATAGCGGAAGACAAAAGAACCTCATCTTAGCAGAGGTCGTCAAACAGTTGGGATTGTCGACAACACCACACCTGCAGCCATACAACATCGGGTGGCTTCGGCAAGGAAGAGACCTCTGTGTCAACCAACAAGGCCGATTGTCATATAGCATCCAACCCTTCAAGGATGAGGTATTATGTGATGTTTCCCCACTGGATGTCTGTGATGTTCTCTTGGGCCAACCATATATGTGAAGACGCCATGCTATTTATGAGTCTCGACCCCGTAGTGTCATTGTTACTTTGGGGGGTCATCTCTACAAAATGCCAGAGGTAGTTCTGACTACTGTTCCATCTAAAAAGTGTCGCAAGGTAGTATCTCATACTGCAAAATTTAGCTTCTTCACAATTTGTTCAAAAGGAGAACAAAAGGACACTGCAACCACTACAGCCTTGCCCCAAGCACCTTCTATCTAACAGAAGCAGGTCGACAAGGCTGCAACAAAGTGCAAAGATTCCTTCTACACATTGTCCTCTCATGTATCTCGACTTGTTGAGCAGCCTCAACTGCAACAGGATCGTGACAGATTTCCACAAACTGAGCAGCGTGACATCTCCAGTAAGACAAGCAGCTCACCAAGATGTAGATTCAACAAATGATTTTCCCTCTCCCCCGGGAACTCAATGCAATGGAGACCATTGCTTCCTAAGGAGGGAGGATTGATCCATGTGGATATCGGTGGCCACCCGCCTTTTCCAAATGGCTCAAAACAGTTTTCTGGCAATTTTGGCAATTTACTATTTTTAGCAGGTTTTAACTTCCAGGACCATTTTGAGGGTCCAAATGAAGGTTTTTTGAGATTGAGGTTCTCAATGATAGTTTAAGGAATGATTGATCCCCCAAAATGAATCTCCTCAATGATACCTTTCCAACTAGCTATCACACGCCTAAAACAATGATCGTATGCAAAAGTTACGACCCCGAGAAGTTGATGTACTCACTTACCCAAATGGGGCCCACATGACTTTGGCGCTTTGCTAAGCCTTAATATTGGCTCATTACCGCTTAATTGGGGAATATTAGATTAGTAATGTTATTTTATTTATGTCTTCTTTAGGCCATTAGCTGTAATTTAGATTAGTAATGTTATTTTATTTATGTCGGCTTTAGGCCATTAGTTGTAATTATACCTCCTAGTCTCCTATATATACCAAGGGGATTGAATCATCTTGTACTTGAACATTTAAGTGGGGTAAAAGGAGGTTTCCCCCTTGAAGAGGCTTATTATCTGAAATTATCTTTATTTCAAGGCGTTGAGTACTTTTCCTGAGGTTTTTTCATGCTATATTGATGTTTGGTTCTTAACATATGGTATCAGAGCTCAAGGTCTTGGGGTTTCACTGCTACATCTGAGACATCGTGGAATTTTCACTATAACATTTTTTCTACAACGTTTCAGAAAGAACCTCTTGGAGGGTATTTAGTAGACGGATCAAGGTACGTTGGGTTCAAAATTCAGCTCCTGATGCTTTATACTCTCGAAGATACATCCTGTACAAGATAGGGTTCTGGAATCATCCTGAAATGAGTCATTGGGGAATTTTCGCTATAAACAATTTTCTGTAATGTTTCAGAACCTGAACTCCAGAGACCATTTACAGAAATCTGTAAGGTATCTTTGGTAAAAATTTCAGCTTCTGGGTCATCTTAAATTTGTAGATACACTTTGTGTAAGATAGGGTATCTGACTAGTCCTATTGACTAGTCTCACGAAGGTGTTCCAGGTAAAACAAGCATAACTTCTTGCTAGATTATCCAAATTGAGTGGGACTAGTTGCATTGGATCGTGGATAGTCTGTAGTATTTTGGTTACGAGTTTCAGAATTTGATATCAATTATTTTGTGCGAGGCATTCTATACAAGGGAGATCTCATGGAAAGGCCAAAAATCGGCAAGTTGTGAGGAAGTTACCATAAATTCCCCTTGGCACATCCAATTTTGATCAGACCCATGGCATTGTAGAGAACAAATATCATAGAACTACCTAAAAGAATGTTTCATACCTAGAAGGGCTGAAACTTGGGAGATAGAGCAGAATAAATATTGTTTAGAAGAACCACCTCAAAATCAAGACTCAAAAGTGATATTTGGCCAAAATGCCACATAAAAAGGGACCTTCTACACCAAATAAGCCTCCAGAAAATCCTAATTGGACTCTTGATGAAGGTGAAGAAATGCGTAGGGACATAAATGATTTACAAAAGAAGACAGTAACCAAATATGAACTACAAGAGATGATGGATTCAATCTGAAACTTGGGAGATAGAGCGTAATAAATATTGTTTAGAAGAACCACCTCAAAAATCAAGACTCAAAAGTGATATTTGGCCAAAATGCCACATAAAAAGGGACCTTCTACACCAAATAAGCTCCTAAAATCCTAATTGGACTCTTTGATGAAGGTGAAGAAATGCGTAGGGACATAAATGATTTACAAAAGAAGACAAGAACTAAATATGAACTACAAGAGATGATGGATTCAATGGAAGCTAAGTTGGATACCAAGATGATTCAATGGAAGCTAAGTTGGACACTAAGATAGATGGTTTGAAAAGGGGAGATCATGGAAGCATTGAAAAATTTCATAACAGAGAAGACACTGAAAAGTGAAAATGATCCCCATGAAATTCATAATGTGGACACAAGGAAGGTGAACTAAGAATGGAGAAACTCCAACTTTGGTTTGAAGACCAACCACGCTCCTAAGATTGACATGAGGAAGTTTGATGGCAAGGGACCCAATCACATGGATACTTCCAGATAGAGCAATTCTTTGACTCCATAATGTGCCACATACACAAAAGGTGTAACAATTCGTTTCTTTATATTTAGAACCTAATCAATTTGTTTGGTATCGATGTATTTTTTCTAAATCACTCGTCACTTGGACAAATTTTCACGGAAGAAATGATATCACACTATGAGGATACAAGGAGCAATACCTTCTTTAGCCAATTGATAAATCTCACAAAAAGGGTTCGAAGCACGAAAGCACATTGAGAACTTCCAAAGATTGAATATAAAGGTAACCGATATTCCGCATGAGCACTCTGATTGATGTATTCATAAAATCCTTTAAAGGATAAAATTCAACATGAGTAGTTTTCTCCCTTTGGGAACCAAATCATTGAGAATGCATTTAAGGTGGCAAGAAATGCTGAAAGTAACAATATGGCTACCAGGAACGTTGGACCTATCCTAACATCTATAGAGAGAACAATGCCCTTCTCCTAAAAACACCCAACCTACAAGGTTGACACCTCAACAATTGAGGAAAGAAAAGCAAAATAGTTTATGCTTTAATTGTGACATCAAGTACGATAAGGGACACATGCGTGGTGAGAATAAACTATTCTACATAGATTGTGAAGAGGAATAAGAACAAGAACAAGAACCATATCAAGATGAAAACATGTAAGCCACTGTTTGAAGAGTTGACTCCCCATGATATCGGCAAATGCATTGGTTGGAATTACACTCCTCAAACCCTCAAGATCGAAGGATAAATCAAAAGAAAAAGGTATTAGTCCTAATTGACTCTGGCAAGACGATAATTTCATCTCACCATAAATTAGCCAAAGACTTCAATTGCTTTGCGTCCAGTCACCAGAGTTTCAAGTAATGATTGCATATGGAGGAACCATCAATTGCATCGTGAAAATGCAATAAGATCAATCTTACTATGGGGGAATATGTACGAATAGTCCAATGATTGCTATAAATCTTACAGTGGTGCGTATGTTGTAATTAGGAATCCAATGGTTAAGCAATCATTAGGAACAAGCGCTTTTAATTTTCAAGAACTTTTCATGAAATTCTTATTGAAGGAAAAGAAATTGAGTTGAGAGGTATCACAAGAAGTCCCGTAAGGTGATAACCTCTAACGCCATGACAAAATTATTGAAAAGGGGCATCAAGGCATTATTGCACAACTATGTCACTAGATGTTCAAACATCCTACATCTATATCCCTCAAGATATCCAAAGGATCATTGATAAGCATTCCAGCATTTGAAGATATTCCCAAAGGTCTCCCCACCCACTCAAAATCATGATCATGAAACTCCACCCCAATTCCCCGGAGTGTTCCTCTCAACATCAGGCCATACGTATACCCCTTATGCCCAAGAGTGAAATTGAGCGCATGGTTGAAGAAATGCTGAGGATGGCATTATTAGACCTTAGCCAAAGTTCTTCCTCCGCACTGCTGGTAATGGTATTCAAGAAAGTTATCCCATGGCATATGTGTCCGCATTTTATAGAGAGCTCAATAAGATCATTATTTAAGATAAGTTTCCCATTCTGATTGATGAATTGTTAGATGAACTACATGGAGCAATCTATTTCACAAAATTGGATCTCCGCTCGGGGTATCATCGTGATCGTAATGAAGGAAGAAGATATCCCAAAAACAACATTCAACTCGAAGGCTATTATGAATTTTGGTCATGCCTTTGGCCTTTACAAATGCACCTTCCACGCTCCAAGGGTTGATGAATTTACTTTCAAGCCCTTCCTCTAAAAATTTGTGTTAGTATTTTTGATGATATACTAATCTATAGCAAATCTTGGGAGGATCATGCAACATGTTGACAAGGTGCTACAACTACTAAAGAGCAACAACTATATGCTAAACCATCCAAATGTTTCTTGGAGCAAAAGAGTAGAGTATTTGGGTCATATTGTATCTCATGAAGGTGTCAAGGTAGACCCTAAACAATATTAAGGCTATGATGGACTGGATGACTCCCAAAAAATTAAATAATCTTAGAGGATTTTACTACTGTTTACTACTGCAAGTTTGTTCGAACTATGGAAGAATAGCAGCACCTTTTAATCCACACTAACTAAGAAGGATGCATTTTCAAGGACTCCAGAGTAATCCAAAGCTTTTGAACAACTTAAAGAGGTGATGTACAGCTCCTGTCTTGACCACCTGCATTGGCTAAAACCTTTTTGTGGAATTTGATGCCTCGTGAAATGGAATTGATGTTGTCCTAATGCAAGAAGGAAGGCCCCGGGCTTTTGAAAGTTTGACTCACTCAAGGGAATGGACTTACACAAACCCATTTATGAGAAGGAAATCATGGCAATACTACATGAATTGAAAAATGTATGGCCCTACCTAAGCCAGGTAGGCACTTCAAGGTCAAAATGGGTATCATGATAGTCTTCAAATAATGCCTTAGAACAAAGACTATCTTCGTAAGAACAACAAAATGGGTAACCAAGATATTGGGCTAAGGATTTTGAAATCGCTTCATAAAAAGGGGAAGTAAATTGTGGCAGATGCACTTCAAGAAAGGATGAATATGCTGGAGCTCTCTATGATATCTCGACCATCCAACCCGCATTGATAATAGAAGCAAGGGATGAATGGAAATGGTCTAAAAAGTGTGGACTCTCATTCAAAGGTTGCAGGATTCCAGTGCATGAGATACATTTGCTACGGGAAAAATGATTCACTATGGTACAAAGATCGCTATATTTATGTAAGAACTCCCAACTCAAGCAAAGGTACTATTGGAATTGCAAAACTCTCCAAGAGGGAGGGCACTCTAGAATTTTGAAACCTACCATAGAGTCATCAAGAAGGATTTTTTTGGGATGGCCTTTAAAACTATTATTCAAAGGTTTATGGTAGAATGTTCAGTTTGCCAACAAAATAAGTGGAAACACCAAGACCCCGTGTCTTTTACAACCATTATCCATCCCAAGTCACTGGGAGGAGGTTTCCATGGATTTCATCACTGTGGTTACTAAAGTCTGAAGGAAAGAGGTCATCATGGTGATTGTTGATAGACTCCACCAAGTATAATAATTTTTTGCACTCTCTCATCACCTCTTCAAAGCTAGTACAGCTTCCACCGCATTCATGGAGACAGCTCAAAGCTAGCATGGCAGCCCAAAGATTATTGTAAGTGACAGAGATCCCATATTCACCGGACATTTTGGACGTAGAATATTTTCTTTGTTTGGGTACTTAATTGGCTCATAGCTCATCCTATCATCCCTAATCTGATGGACAAACCAAGATAGTGAAATAAAATGTCTATATGTTGCCTTCTATTTTTTTGTCTCCGATAAAACAAACACAATGGTTCAAATGGTTACCCTATGCATCGGTGGTATAACACTTCCTTCACACCGCAACAAAAATGACACCATTTATGGCACTTTATGGATACCACTCTCCTTCCATCACTTCTTCTCTAAAAGAAAATCTGTCTGCTAAAGGAAGATCACATCGAGAATCAACAACAAGTTCTCCTAAATCTTAAAGGGACAACCTCATCATGGAACAAAATCACATGAAACAACAAGCGTATCAACATTGTAGTGAAAGAAAATTCGAAGTAGGGGATTGCATTTTAAGTGACTACAAACTATACAAACAGATGTCCCTCAAGCAAAGCCAAGAAGGATAATAAATTATCACCAAAGTACTATGGCCCTTATAAGGCGTCGCAAAATATTGGTACTATGACAAACAAATTGGAGCTGCCCGTGATCTCATGAGTACACCTTCCATGTTTCATGCTTAAAGAAGGTTATAGCTTTAATAAGATCCCGGCTCAACTATATTGCCGTAACTTGAGGGGAGGAAAGAAATGGATATTGGATCAAGCCATTGACACAAGAATTCTCCAGCCGAGAAATAGATCCATTTTAGAGTATCCCATTAAATGGAGGAAACCACCATCAAGATTCCACTCCTGGGAAGATGAGTCTTTATGTTTAAGATCCAGAGTTACTGCTGCCATGACAACACTTGTCTCAAGGAGAGGGTCATGTTAAGATTCATTATTGGCTCATTACCCTTAATTGGGGCATATTAGATTAGTAATGTTATTTTATTTATGTCGCCTTTAGGGCCATTAGTTGTAATTTTCTAGATTAGTAATGTTATTTTATTTATGCTCTATTTTAGGCCATTATTGTAATTATACCTCCTAGTCTCCTATATACCAAGGAGATTGAATCATCTTGTACTTGAACACGGCGGGTAAAGGAGGTTTCTAAGAGGCTTCTATTATCCCGAAATTATCTTCGCTTCGCTACGCTGAGCACTTTTCCTCCCAGGTTTTTCATGTTATATTGATGTTTGGTTCTTAACACGCTTCCACTCCAGGGTTAGTTTTGATGTTCAGGACTTTGGCATTCCCGCTTATTGTAAAAGGCCTTCAAAGCCTCATTGTAATCATCTTCTTGCTAATGGGAGTATCCATCACATCTCTCTCGCAGATACGCCACTCATTCTAGCCAGTCTCCACTTTGGTATTTTACACGATATCTCTCTTTCATTAATAGAAATCGTACATCAGATATTTAGGTTTATGGTTGCATCTTCGATACATTTCTGTTATATTATTGAATATCTCAAGGATATCTCTGCATTTCGTTATATATCCGATCTCATTTCATGTAAAAAATAATCCAGATCATACCGAGCAGTCGCCTTTTGATCATTTTTAGTGCATGTCCCTCGACGGTGTCTCGGTGCATGCGTTGGGTCTCTCGAGCTTGTCTCTGAGGACAATCTCTCGCACAACTCAAGAAACCCCAAATGGCAAAATAAGAAAAGAAAACGATGGAGCAAACGATCCTATCATTGTTGCTTGAGCAAGCTCACACCCACAGAGGAACGAAATGATGGAGAATTTTCCCACATCCTTCAACGCCACGACAGCATTAGGTGCATCTTCATCAAGTGACCACTTTGGAGGCACCCTCACCTTCAAGGTACAAAAGTTAACTTTGATATTCTATATTTGAAGAATAAATAGATGCAGTAAGCCCTAGAAAATGGTTAACTCGCTAGAAGGTTATTTCTCCGTTCACACTTTTCCTCATTAAAGAAAAAGATCACCTCACTCCTTAAAGCCTCCCTCATGTCAAACATTGGTGGGGAAACTTATTGGGAGAAAGTTCCACATAGGACTGAATATATGGGGTCGATCCCACTTGGGATTTTTGTATGAAAGGAACAATATTACCTCGTTGGCAACTATGAAGACCATGAGATGCACCACACGCTGCAAGAGAGGCCAAGAAGTTCCGTGAGTTCACCAATACCTTCCATACCTTGGCGCACTAAGATGGGTAGTATCAAAGACTCGAGAACACATTTGGTTCAAATACCGCGGGGGCTCTACATGATACATCCGACCGAAATGGATTTTCCTCGACATCTCATTCGGTGTTTTCTTATCGACATGTCAGTTAAAATTGAGCAGAAATTTAAGCACTGCAACAAACGAGAATTTGGGTCCGTAAACGGCCGTTAAACTCAGCATGACAAAGAAAACTCCTAACAAAAAGTCTCCTAAACCACCCGTGACATAGGAAAAGAAGGGTCACGGAAGACAAAGAAGGAAACCGAAAATGGTGCGATTTCCAAAAAGTCCCCGCATAACAATCGGCGAATGTCATTTCAAAATAGTCATTGCGGTCGAGATCAAAGACAAAGAGCCGAACCTCGACTCCAATTTTGAAAATAATGGTAAAGGATAGATCATTGACGCTGTAATCAATCGCCATTGTCGACCGCAATGTCAACCAAGAACCACCGTGATTCAAAGAGAGGGAGACCTTCATTAACCGTGATGGGGTGGAAGGGGGACCCCACTCAGATTTTATTACGTTGATAGCTGGGGCCGCATAGTCCCATCTCAAGAGAGGTCAGCCAAACAAATTGGGATTGTCGCATTAACACCACACTCAAGCAGACTCATACACCATCGGTTGGCTTCATCAGGGAAGAGATCTCTATGTCAACCAACAAGCAAATATCATACGGCATCCAACCTTCAAGGATGAGGTATTATGTGATGTTGCCCCACCATATGTCCTGCGGATGTTCTCTGGGCCAACCATATGTGGAGACGCCATGCTATTTATGAGTCTCGATCCCATAGTTGTCATATTGTTACTTTGGGGGTCATCTCTACAGATTACCGTGAGGTATTTCTAATTACCTGCTCCATCTAAAAGTGTCCTGCTGTAGTATCCCATACCGCAAAAATTCAAATTTCTTCACACCGTCTAAAAAGGGAGAACAAAAGGACACTACAACCACTACAACCTTTGCCCCAAGCACCTTCTATCCAACGTAATAAAATGACAAGGTCAAAGAAGAAGCAGGTCGACAAGGCTGCAGCAAAGTGAAAATATTCCTTCTGCAAATTGTCCTCTCATGTATCTCGACTTGTTGAGCAGCCTCAACTGCAATAGGATCGTGACAGATTTCCACAAACTGAGCAGCGCGACATCTCCAGTAAGACAAGCAGCTCACCAAGATGTAAATTCAACAAATGATTTTCCCTCTCCCCTGGAAACTCAACGTAATGGATACCATTGCTTCCTAAGGAGGGAGGATTGATCCAGGTGGATATCGGTGGCCACCCACCTTTTCCAAATGGCTCAAAACAGTTTTCTGGAAATTTACTATTTTTAGCAGGTTTTAACTTCCGGGACCATTTTGAGGGTCCAAATGAATTTTTTTCTAGATAGAGGTTCTTAATGATATTCGAAGGCATTATTGAGCCCCCAAAATTAATCTCCTCGATGACACCTTTCCAACGAGCTATCACACACCTAAAACGGAGATCGTATGCAAACGTTACGACCCCGAGAAGTTGATGTACTCACTTACCCAAACGGGGCCCACATGACTTTTGGCGCTTCATCTCCTAGGGTTAGGTTTTTGGATATCTAGGACTTTTGGCATTCCCATTTATTGTAAAAAGGCCTTCAGAGCCTCATTGTAATCATCTTCTTGCGAGTGCGAGTAGTCGTCACATCTCTTCTCAGAGATAAGATGCCACCATTCTAGCGAGTCTTCCACTCTGTATTTTTACAGTCTCTGTACATTTCTTTCATTAATAGAAATCATGTATTACTGTATATCTGTGTTTATGGTTGCATCTTCTATACATTTCTATTATATTATTGAATATCTGCGATATCTCTGTGCATTTCTTTATTATATCTCTAATCTCATCTCGTGCCGAAAATAATCCGGATCAATGTCAGCCTAGAAGGGCATGACATCACCCTTAGAGATGAGTTCAGGGGCTAATTAATTTTATTTATTTCTAAATTGAATTTATTTGTAAATTGGCCAAGTTGGCCTTTATTTGACCTGAAATTAATTAAAGGTCACTAGTTTTGTATAAATAAACATAAAGTACATTCATTTTTATCATCACAACTCCTCACACAAGAGGAGAGGTCTAAAATTTACACCCTAGAAGGGATATTGGCAGAAATTGTGAGGTGCACTCTTGTATAAGGATGATTTCTTGCAAGTTGGATCAATATTGGAAGCTTTTATGGTGATATTGCATGGTATTTCATGATTATTCTGGGTTCAAGTAGGTAAAATATGCATTTTTTTTTCATCTATTGAGGAAAGGCATTTTAGAAAGGATCTCATGGCCTTGTCTGTGGAAACTAAGGTCTCTTGAAGGAACACTACAACTAGAGCGGTTTGAATCAAAAGAGATTTAAGGGAGGCTAGTTTGGAGGCACCTTCGAACTCACGTAGGTTGAGAGAAAAAAGGATCATAGGTCAACCCTTGAAGGTGGATTTCTTGCTCTAAGGGCCAAATGAGAGGGTCGACCAAAAGAATCAGTTGCGGAGTTAGTAGAAAGGGAGAACGGGGGAGGAGTTGGAGATCGAGAGTTTTATAGGGGAGAGGGTGGCTAGGAAGGAAGGTGAGGGAGGGTGAGTATCAATCAGGGAAGAGGGCGAGGGAGGAGGGGGGGCAGGGTCTAATGGGGAAGTGTCTTCGCTGGAAGGGGCGTTGTGGGAAGGACAGGGATTATCAGAAACAGACCTGGAAGCATCTAATACATGAGAGGGATTACCGTAGGGGTAAGCCTTAGAGGAGGATCCTAAAATTCCTTCCAGAGTTGGGCTATGGCTCAACAGGATTTTCCAGAACTCCCTGAAAATTTCCTGTACCCAATTTTCATGATCACAAAGAAAACCTGAATCTTGATCAGTTAAAGAAGAGAAAAAGGTAGGGAAGAAAGGAGCCATCTTACCCAAGAAGGACTCTGGATTAGAGAGAGGTTGGTGTGGAGGTGAGATATGACGAACAGGAACCAAAAGTGAATCTTTAACTTCTCCAGTCCAATGGTCTGGTTTACAAGAGTCTTTTAAATGTCCAGGTAAGCCACAATTATGGCAGTGGAAAGCCTCTTTCCAATAGTTGATAGGTTGGCTCAAAATCCTATATCCAATTGTTATTTCAATGGTTGTAGGAAGACCCGGGTCCATTTCAAATTCCACCATTACCCAATCAGTTCATTTGTTAATCCATTTTAAGCAAGTTGAGTAAAAAAAAATGAATTTTCCAACAGTATTGGTGATTTCTTTGAAGAAGTTTGCCGACCAGAATTCGACAGGGAAATCTGGGAGAAGCATCCAAATTTTTCTTTGGGAGAACACTTCTGAAGAAGGCCTAAACCCTAGATACCGCCACTTGAGCATTAGGACACAATGACCCAAGAGCCAGGGGGGCTCTAAAATGCGCTTAAGATCCTCTTCCGAAAGAAAATAGAAGATCAACCAATGATTAGAAAGGGTGTTAAACCTGGGACAATATCCCACTAAAGGTTTCCAATGGTTTCGAATCCAGTCCTCAATCCGTGTCTTGTTCATTCTTACATAGAAAAATTTACCAGTTAGATCTTTCTCTGAAAGGCTCAGGATTCTATTCAAAGCAAGGTCCTCCCCAATAGTGCATTGTGAGGTAGTTTCCCAAACTTTCAAAATTTTTATCTTACTTCTTTGACGAGAATACTGACTAGAGAGGCGTTGAGATTTTTTGTTTGGATCTACGCCTGTCTGAGAGGAAAAAGGATGGGATCGGGGTGGCTGGGAGGAGGGGCAAGTTTCCGAGCAAAAAGAAGAAGGGAGGGCATTTAAGGGTTTCAAACTTTCAGTCGAACCCTTGGTGTAAGATCTTTCAGGCTGAGGATAAAAAGGAAGGGGAGGCGTAGGGGGCAGGGAAGTTTGAGAAGGAAGGGAGGGAGGGCAAGATGACTTATCATGGGGTCTAGAAGAGTCAAACTTTGTGCTAACAGAAATGAGGTCCGAATTATAGCCTAGAGGAGTAAAAGGGAGGGTCAGATCCACCACCTGGATGGAGATGCCACTGGGAGCTCCATTGAGGGGGACATCTGATGGAGGGTTGCCTGGAGATGTATTGTCAAACTTTGGATCATGTTTAATTATTATTTTCACAATATCTTTCATTTTTGGATTCATGTATATATATATATATATTATTTTAATATTTTTGGGGAATATTAGCTTATTGGGAATCCTAACCTTCGGGAGGTTTAAGTCATCGGATTTACTAGCTCATGGGGATTAATCCTTCAGAAATTTACTTTAGGACACTCTCCCTTAAATTCCAAAACCCCTCTTCCTGACACCACATTATATTATTTAATATTTATTTAGAAGCATAGGCCATCGGAAACATATAGTATCGGAAGCATGTGCCATCGAAAGCCTATCCTATTGGAAGCATGTGTTATTAGAGTGAGCTAACTCATCGGAGTGTGATCCTTCCATCAAAGTTCAATGGGCTTGTCTAATTGTGAACTCATCAGAGTGTGAATGCCATCGAACCATCATAATGGGAGAGCTCATCGAAATGTAATGTTCATGTACGTTTACCATCCTGACCATCCTTGATTCTAATGGGGTTATTTGACCCACACATTTTTTTATTTTTTATTTTTGGAACTTTGGGTTATGTTTTTATTTTGGAGAGTATTTTTATTTTTTATTATTTATTAATTTTTATTTTCATGTAGGTTATTTTAATTTATTTTATTATTTTATTATTTGTTTCTTTTTTATTTTATCTTCTTATTTGCACTACGGTCATTGGCCAAAATTATAACATGAGCCCTAGTTCCTATGTCTCCTCTAGGTTCTTACTAGAATGAAATAAGGGGCACAAAAAACTGTATTAACCATTCAATATTTAATTACCTTATGCATGTGGTATAATGATTTTCAGGTTGAAGATCGACGACTCAGATTCCCCCATAAGAAAATCAAGGGTTGCTAAGCACCGAACTTTAAATGAGCATATCTTGACCTATATGTGTCATAATCAAGCCCAAAATATCTCGATGGAAAGATATCGAGATGAAGAATGAATTGGGAGAGGGATTTATTTAAAAATAGTGACGAAAAATCCTAGAAAATGCAGAAAATATAAGAGGTACGAATTTAATCAGAAAATGGGATGTGTAATGTTCAGGTAGTCGTATCAAGAGCCACAGGAGTTGAAATTGGACCTGGAAGAGCACGCTGGAAGGCCAAGACAAAGAAGAATAAGATAGGATGATCTGAAGAAGCAGACTAACACCAGAAATTCCTAGAAACATTTTGAAGATCATAAGAAGACAATAACAAGTAGAGTTAATAATATTTTAAATGAATATCATTTATGAACATCCTTAAGGAAAGAAAAACCTCTTAGGAGTCTCTTCAGCTTTTGTTTATAACACTTACCTATTCATATACAAAATTTTAAAAGAAATTTGAAGTGCATAATGACAAAGCAAAGGAAAACAAAATGAAAAGTCACAAGAACTGAGGAGTCTCTCTTGTCTTATAAAAGAGAACTCGTTGAATGTAATAAGAGACTTTTTTCCCCATTGTATAGACTAAGAATACTATTATTTCTGGATGTATGAAGAGTAAAAAGGTTTTTTGAAGTCATAACTGTATCAAATGCATTTGGGACTAACCCATAAATATGTTTGTCATTTGGTTCCTTCTGAGTGTTGATCATATGAACTATTTATGTTCTTAAAGTATTTATAATGCTTATGTTGTTGTGATTTCTAATGCGCACATGGATGATTTTACATGTCTCCTCTGTAACTATTTGAGATGATATATGAAATATTATTGTGTTAACAGATTCATGGATGCCGCGATCTATTTCTACTATCAAAAATATAATTTTAAGTTGGACTCATCTATTAGTTTTTTTATTGCACAAGATAGGTTATAAGTAGTTGTATATTAGTTTGTTTTTTGGTTTTAGAGTAGGTTTATAATTAATTTGAACTCTTTGGGAGAAAGTTCATTGTATTTTCCATTTTTTTTATTTTAATTATTAATGGCAACTAGGCCCACATACTGGTCAGAAATGCTACACCAAACGAGAGTAAGTCTAATTGGAACCTGCCATCGGGTGTTATCCCTTACCTACTTGATAATCCATTTTGACCCGTCAATAGAAATGGTGCTAGAAGAATGGCCACATGACAAGCTAATCATGTGGGTTTGTTCTTATTAATTGTTTTAATTTATTAATGGCTTCATCTAATATTCCTTTACAGAGTTGTTTTTTTGGTACTGTACCTCTTAAAAATCCTAGAAATATTTTACATTTCTTGTTGCAAATTAAATTTGATGGTGAGGGAGAGACAACTGCACCTAAACATATTTTCCAGTTTTGGAAATTTTGTGTTTCTCAGAAGATTACTAATGAAAGTATCATTTGCAGGTTATCCACTCTTACTTTCATAGTTCGGGTTAAGAGATGGTGTGAAACTTTTCCAGCTGCCTCTATTCACACATGGGAGCAGTTTATAAGTCAATTTTGGCATGCTTTTAAGAATTATTATTATGATGATTTGTGTGCAGAGATATCAGAGCTTCTGAAGAACAAAGATGAATCTCTTGAAGATTTTCTTATTATATTTACCCATTTTTTCTATAGATTTCCTTTTGATGATAAACCCTCTGTAAATGATTTGATTATCCATTTAACTTCTCTTACTGATGAAACATACCAGCTAGTGGATAAAGAATCTAAATGATGTCTTAATGTTCCTTTACATGCTGATTTGGATTTACATGAAAATGTTGAAAATACAAATGACTTAGTTGGATTTCATATGTCTGGATGTTTCTTTACTATGGGGGATATAGATCATAGAGAGAATTATTTTTCAGGAGAAGCACATGTATCCTCTCACCACTCCATCCCCCCTTTCTTTCCTTGTGATGAAAAAGTGACCTCTTGTGTTATAAATTTGAGTTCATATTTTTTTGTAGTTGACAAATAGAATGGTCTTTCTACTAATAATGAGACACTTAGGTTTACATCGATGGTTATGTTAGGTTCTCATTATCCTATCTTGCCTTTGTCATCAAAAGAAATGGAAGAGGATACTATGGAACAAAACTTAAATTTTGATCATTTTGTTAATGAAGAAAATACGGGCACTCATAACATGAAATTTTCCTCACCGATGGATAATTTAGAATTAATTCCTTTTGATTTGAATTTTCTTGTTGTTATAAATTCTCCTAAATTAATCAAGATAGATCAATAATGTTCTCCTACTGGTGGTGGATTAGTTATTGAACCTTATTTTTATAAGAATTCTTTTAATTCTCTCCTCTCTTCTAACCATGAGCATGTTTTGAAAGATATTTCAGATTCTCGTATTGTGCAGGAGCATGACAACAATGGTGATATTTTCACTCAAGGAGAAGAAATTAATATACATGACATAACACTTTTATCACAGCAACCCACTTTTTGCATGAAAGGGGAAAACCATGTTGAGGAAGAATGTATTGATTGTGAAAACATTACTACTGTGGAGCCTACCGATTCACAATTAGTCACCAATGTTATTAAAGAGGAGGAAATACCATTCAAAGGGTCGCCTTTTGGAAATATTTCTTGTTTAAGAGGCTTTTTATTCTCTTAATTATTCTACTTACTATTTTTTGTATCATGATCTCTTAAATGGTTCGATCTTGCAGGAAGCCACTCATTATCCTATTCAAACAAAATGAATAGGGCCAACCCCTTTTGAATTACTTGATGGTGGTAATCTGCATATGGAAGATAGAGAGGATAAGGCCTCTTCCCATGAACTTGTTAATTCTATTGCTTATCAACCTTTTTCACGGGATGAAGGAAATGTTGTAGTAGATGTATATCAAACGATGTCTTCTTATTTTTCATCTTCATTTTTTATAGACAAAGAGTCTTCTTGTTTAAGTACCCCTTTAGTTGAGAATGTTGATATTAGTGGTTTCCACCATTGTCTTGAATATATCTCTCATACCATGGTGGATGCTAGTGTAGTGCCCTGTTTTACTTGGTCACTTTTACTAAAAAATACATTCTTTGAGGGTCTCTATTTGTGAACGACATAGTTAATAAACACATATGGCAATATTATAACTTAATTTACTTGATTTCTTATTTCAAAGTAAGAAATGATCGTATTAATTGCATGAAATATTATTGAAAATTGTACATGGGATTTATTATAATTATTGTAGATGTTGCTAACAAGTTTCGTGAGTGATAGGAAACTTAATGAGACATTGACAGGGGTATCATCAATAAGATTTTAGACTTCGTAATTAGTCATGGAGTGACTTAAAAATTTATGAATTTGGTTTAGAAATTTGAATTAATTTATGTCATTACTGAGAATAATTTGTGTTAGTGGATGCAGGAACATGGATCATGCTTGTCGATATGACTCACAAAGGAGTAACAGAGCTGTATAGAAGCCAGGCCAAAACCATAGGGAGAGGTGTGATAACATCTCTGATTCCACCTACTAGCACTCTCACTGTGGCCGAAGTTGAAAAGTGTGGGGAACTTTTTCTCAAGTGTTTGCACGATGTCGTGAGGGTAGGCCATGGATTCGGTCACTCACAAGGTATACTAAGGGGCGCACAATAAGGTGAAGACCTTATTCCTCATCTGGGTCATCTAGTACGTTCAGTAAAGTGACAGAGTTAGGACCTCAACAATTAATTATGTCATCACTATTCCATGTTCAGTGCCCTCGATTATTGTTAAATTACTTGAGTATGTTCAGGTGTTACTGCGTCGATTAAGTATGAGAAAGATGAGCAAAATAATAAATGTCTAAAATTTGTGGATGCTCTAATTCTTGATGTAAATTATTATGAATTATTTTCACTATCTTATGATAGTTGATGACTGTATGTGTTGGAATATATAATTCCTACTTATCTAATATACTTGCTAATGTATTGAGAGGTAGAGTTAATCTCTACGTGAGTTGTGTGATCCTATTATTAAGAGGTTGTTAGAGAGTTAGATTTGTGAGATCCTTGTTTGATGTGTGGTTGAGATATTATCTCAACCTCCCCAGTTATCTTTAGAATAAGTTAGATCTGATAAAAACCTATACACTCTATATAATAGAGTCCATTGTATTGATATTGAATGTAATAGAATATTTGTTTATATCACTCTACTCTCCCATTTTAACATGGTATCAGAGCATCAGGACTGGGTGTGACTCCCTCACAGGAGTGCCTAGGCACATACAGAGAGTAGAGGAATGTGTTTGACCTATTAAAGCTTGCATCTGAAGTAAGGAGAATTTGTTCAAGCATCGATCACTGCAAGGATCGATGAGAGTATATTGATTGTTTAGTGGATTGCAGTAGTATATTTGTTTTTTTCTATCCCTTACAATCACGGATGCCTTAGAGAAGTTTTTAAACTGTAGCAGAACAAGATTAGGATTGAAGTTAACAACACAGTTTACGGTAAGAAGAAAACTGGCACTAAGCAGGGTTCAGGTGAAGCAGTGCAGCTTTAGGATTTAAAGCAGGCGGTTTTGTCACTTGCTGTTTAGTTGCAGGCGGTCGGAGCGAATGGCTTCTGCAGGGCTGAGCGTAGTGTTAGCGTTTTTAAAAGCCTTGACAGTGCTTTGAAGCTGGATTTTTTCTGAATGCTTTGATTTTTTTTATTTTGTCTTGTAATGCCACGAGATCCAGTCCGTTCGGCTTCATGGGACGCAGAAATATATCTTTGGGCAAAAATTCAGAGGTTTCTGCAAGTTATTTAAGTGATTTTCGATTTTTTTTCGGAGCAAATTGAGGTTATTTTGTGTATATAGCAAAGCGCTTGGATTCTTAGGTCGGATTAAGGGCTTTTCTCACAGAATTGATGCAGAGCAAAGGAAGAGCTACAGGATGAGCATTTTCTGTGGCAGTACGCTTACTCAAATGCCTTGAACGATAAAGTGCAATAGATATTCTCTAAGGTTGTTTCTGAACGTGAGTTGGATGGAGTTATAGTGGCCAGTGATGTTCTTGCCTTGTTGCAAGAGACAAGAAGAATTCTGGCCTGTAAGGCAGTTTGTGCAATCTCTTTGATCAGTTTGCGTGAAAAGCTTGTTGCAGGTAGAACTGTAGAGAAGAACTTCCCGGGTGAAATTGTGGCCCAGTATGTTTCTCTTAAAGAGTGCAACGATGCAGGGGGAAGCATAGAGGAAAATAATACGAAGGTGCATGAAAACAAGAGGAAGCCGAGAGGCGAGAAGAAGAAGAAGGGGAACCAGGAAATTGGTTTGGGAAAGGAACTGGATTTGTTCCTCGATCCGAAAGACTCAAAACTTTAGATGTTATTAGAGACTATGAAGACAATTTTAGAAAGCAATGAAACTAGAAGATTACCCAAAATTCCCAAGGGTACACATGATTTCACACCAGAACATATGACCACTTCATGATTGGTCATGATTGAGTTATGATTTTACAAGTATTGTTACTGATATTTTTTTGGTTTGAAAGTGTGCATAGTTATGTTATTTGTGACACATGTAATTGAAAGCAAGACTAAGATATTTTGATGTAGTGGTCCTAGAAAATTCGATGTACTTGAGCCATTGTATACCCCCTAATGTGAAAAGTTCGTGGTAATCTAAAAACCACTATGTAAAGCATGGTTACAGGTAATCCGAGAAAACCTGATGCATGGTTGAGGGTAATCCGAGAAAATCCAGAGCACGGTTATGGGTAAGCCTAAATAAAACGTAGGTTGATGATGATGTGATGAAGGGGGAGCTATGAGGAAGAATGATTGAATGAACCATATAGCTGAAAAGGATTCCTATACAACTGGCGGTTACAGCGGCTGATGACCCATGTATTCCGGTAGATGGATTTCTCTTTATATGGATGTCAATAATCAGATGCAGGTACAAGAGAAAGCACACGAATATATGACCACATAGATATTTAGATAAGTAGTCATTAAGGGAGAGTGTTGGAATATATAATTCCTACTTATTTAATATACTTGCTAATGTATTGAGAGGTAGAGTTACTCTCTACGTGAGTTGTGTGATCATATTATTAAGAGGTTGTTAGAGAGTTGGATTTGTGAGATCCTTGTTTGATGTGTGGTTAATATATTCTCTCAACCTCCCCAGTTATCTTTAGAATAAGTTAGATCTGATAACAACATATACACTCTATATAATAGAGTCCATTATATTGATATTGAATGTAATAGAATATCTGTTTATATCACTCTACTCTCCCATTTTAACAATATACTCTATTTTGAACAAATTAACTAAATGATAAACATTAAACTATAGCAACCTAGATTACAACTTTAAGAACTCTTTACCCACGAACCTCGAATTAATCTTCAACTATTAATTAACACTTAATATGTTATTTCATAAATGTGTTAATGCGTACAACTAGAAAAGTAAGAACTTTAATCATTAAATCTATACTAACAAGTTAATATCCAGAAATCTTGGAATCACGGATACATGGATGGAATTTATTACTATTGTTTATTTTAAATTATAGAATGTTAGTTAGGCAATGGAAATAAGTGGAAAATTGGATATGATGAAGATGGAATTTATTACTGTGGTTCATTTTTAAACTATAGAATGTTAGTTGGGCATTTGAAACAAGTGGATGTTTGAATATGATTCATGATTATATGATATCATTTATATTTTACAATCAATGGGAATTATAATTTAATATAATATACTATACATTGCAAGTTAAGATTATTTG
>SNQJ01S0076423.1:36253-50820 GCA_010110895.2 Picea sitchensis
ACTTATCGTATTCACCTTTTGTGTTAATTAGTATTGCATGTCTAAACAAAGAAATGTGTGTGTATATAAAGAGAAAAAGAAACCCAAACAATATTTATATCTCTTCGTTGTGATTTTTATGAAACTTATGATATACATGTCACCTTGTCATTCATGCCATACTAATTGATTTAGTAGTGTGTGTCAAATTATCATTCATTTTTTAAGAATGATTTGAGTTCACTAAAATATTTATTATTTATAATTTACATTAAGCCTATTGGAGATGATGAAAATGTGTTAGTTCAAATATCGATTCAATGATATTTAAATATTATTTCAATGATATATATTCAAATGATAGTTGTTTAAATATCTTAGCCAAAGATGAAATGATATTCGTTTAAATATCATTGCAATGATATCTGAATTATATGTGTTTAAATATCATTGAACGATATCTGTTAAAATGATAGTTGTTTAAATATTTGACATGGAGCTTAAATTGTATTTGTTTAAATATCATTTCAATGATGTCTAAACTATATGTGTCTATATCATTTAAATTATATTTGCTTAAAGCAAATATTTGAGCTGGCGTTGAAATGATATTTTTCAAGATTTGTTTAATATTGTTGTTGAGATGGATTGCAATACGTTGTTTAAATCTATTTCAAGTCAGCATGTAATAGCATGTTCGACCATATGTTTGCGTGGTAATGATATGGAGAAATAGAACAATTTTCTAAAAAGATATGTATAAATTGTTGGGTTAAGAGGGAGTTGTTACATCATAATGTATTGGATGTAGTTTTTGTTCTTACCATCGAGACAAAATTAGTTTACATTCTAGAATAATACATTTTTAATAACAATTGAATTTCTTCTATTAATTATTTTTTTATTATTATTTATATTAAAAATTACCAATTAGAATTAAATTATTATTGTTTTTTGTGTGACTAAGTAAATAACAAGAAAACATGTTTTGGTGTTGACCATGAAATCACATGATGCCAACAAATTCTATATAATTAGAAGAAAGAGTTCTAATATTTGTCAATAGTACTATTTCAAATCTTGTGGTATCTCAAACAATTGGTTATAGTTAAATAGACTTCAAGTTTATATTGATGTATAGTATTATTGCATCTTTTGTATGGAATTGGATTTTGACTCTCTTTTGAGTAGGAGGGATGAGTTCTATGTATCTAGAACCAAATTGTATAATGTTATATAAACATCCTTGTTGATTTAATTCACAACCTTTATTGTAGTATATAATATGTATGTGATTCCTATACATGTGACCTTTATTGTATTTTAATTATGCAATTTGAGTTGGATAAAATGGGCTTGATTCTTTCCAGTAGGAGTGAAGAGTTATATGTAACTAGAACCAAGTTGTATAATATAATATAAACGTCTTTGTTGGTAGTATCCTTTATTGTAGTATATAATATGTATGTCATTTCTATATATGTGACCTTTAGTGTATTTTAATTATGTAACTTGAGTTGGATAAAATGGGCCCTATGACTAGGCATAAGGTAATTTAGCAACTTGGTCTAATAAATAAAATCTTGATGAAAACCCCCAACAAAACTTGAATCCAATCCAATATATTAGTTATGATCTCAACATGTGTCACTTATGAGAATTGATAAATCACTTTTTATAAATTAACTAAATTGCATTTACAATAGATTTCTTCTTCATTGTCATAATGTGTTCAACATAGCTAGATTAGTTATCTAATTCAGAGGTTATTACATATGGATGTACATATGATGGTTGGTTATCAAATACTTGGTTTTGGAAAAATAATGAAGTGCTTCATACTTGTTTGTAAGTATTTAAGGAAAAAATTATATTAATTAAAAAAAAAATGGGTGATTTATTTTTCCTGGTAGAATGTATTTGATGGATCGTATATTGGGGGCTACAGAGAAGAATTGTCCAATTGTGTGAGAAGATACCCACATGGAATTGTAATGAGACTCATCAATTGAATTCAAGTGGAATCAGAACATAGAAATGCTAAGTTATTAATAATAAATATATATTCCAAAAGGCACAAAACATCGATATTTGATTTTTTCTTCTATCTCTATACATAATCAAGTCATCAAAGAAGAATCCAATGGATGCATGCATATGTTTTATATAATGCCAAGTTGTATTGTCATTCCACCAAAGAAGAATCTAATGGATGCTTGCATATGTTTTATATAACGCTACATACATTTTATATCGATGGCTGCAACACTGAAGAGGAAATCAAGAATGGGTGAACTGCCAAGAGATGCCAAGGAAAAATATCTCCCTAGGTCATTGACCCACCATGTTGAACACAGTCAAAATTTTGGACTTAATTGAGAAGTAGGGTATGCCATACGAATGATAATTGGAGCATTTGTCTCAAAACATAAATGTATTTGTAAATCTCCCAACACTTTGGGTACTACTCCATAAAATTTTAGATTATTATGTACCCAAGGTTGGAATTTGGATACACTTTTACTAGTCAAATAACTTTTTTTAGACATTTTGGGTTTTTAAATTGTCATTCACAAAACGTTCTCTATAAAATTGTGTTCTTCATTTTTTTTTGTTTGTTAGTTTGTTCGTGGCATGTGGGACTAACCTGTGGCTAAGAAACCGCGATTCAGGGGCATCTAAGACATCAAAATCACCCGGGGATCGCACTCGGCCTAAGTCACACCAACCCTTAACATGGTTGGATTTTTTGTCCCCATAGGTTTCGAACCGGTGACTTTAACATCACAGAGTGCCTTAACAACACACTTCGTCACAGATTGTCCTACACCTCGAGAACACAATTTTTCCCTTCATTACTAAAGTCTGAAAATAAATTAACTTTTTAAGTTTAGAAAATAAATTAATTTTTTAGTAATAAATTTTTTATTAAAAAATTAACTTTATTAAAAAGTTGCTCTTTAATAATGATGTCAAGTTAATAATTTTAACTTTTAAATTCATATAAATACATGAAAAACAGAAGAATCATACCAATAAAACATTTCAAAGTTAACCACATTAAATATCAATCAATAAAATGAAAATAAAAGATTAAATCAATTGAATATACACTCATAGACCATAAGAATAGAGGATTTGAAAAAAATGGTTTTTTCAAACCAATCAAACAATATCCAATACCAATCAATAGAATTAAAAGCTAATAGAATTAAAAATAAAGTTTATAACAATGGGGTAGAATAGAAATGCCAAGTACATTCAAATATGAGTAAAATATTAATTAATTAAATCTAAACATAAAATTTTATTTTATGTAAAAGAACTAAAATAATTAATTAAATAAAAACATAAATGTTTTAGGTAACAAAACTGAAATTCAATATTAAGTTTTATTCATTTTAAAGACAAAAATACCAAATAAAGGGCTAATAAGAAGAACTTGAACTAAGCCCAAAGCACTTGATACACACCTTGTTGCACCTTGTTGTACAGACATCCAATTCTAAGAGGGGAAACTCCACACATTAGTATTTGAAATTCGACACTGATAGACAAAAACACCATTTGAATCGAGCTCTTTCCAAGCCCTATTTTCAGCCACTGTTCTTCACTCTTCCCCAACCCGCATCTCTTCTCCCCTGTAGGTTGTTAAGGACTCACAAATCACGAGTTATACCGAGTCCAGTTATCCCAAATCCAGAATTGCAGACCACTGTAAAGGGTTGACTCCATTCACTAGAGTAAAGGGTTGCTGGCAGCCAGACTTCCTTCCCTGGTGTTAGTTCTCCATTAGCTAGAGTAAAGAGTTGTTGGCAGCAAGACTTCCTTCCCCGATGGTCATTCTCCATTAGCTAGAGTAAAGAGTTATGGGTAGCCAGACTTTTCTCATGTTTGATGGAAATGAATGGTTAAGCACATTTAAGCTCGGTGTGTGGTGTCGGTCCCAACATCCCATCAAAACTATTGCATTAAGTGCTCTATGTCCAGATTAGTATTAAAACTGATGACTTACAAAGATGAAATCCAATAAAAAAATATGCAAAAAGTTACATGAGCTTGTCACCATATCCAATCTGTAAGGAACTAAGTGCCCATTTGGCCACAGTAAGCTCATGATTTGAATCTTTTTCATTCACTCGCAAAGTTTCCTGCAAGCAAAGGATAGGAAGCTGAAATTATTTCAATACATTAAACAACGCTTGTCAATGAATCACATATCCTATCCCATCATAGCTACACAATTATCTATTTGGATCTAGAGAGATCATGGATGGTACGCTAACACATATATGACCGGGCGAGATTATAGAGCTTGAGCACATATTGACATTTTCAATAATTCATGGCCCGTCATAAATACGTTTAGTGTACCTGGCTGCCCTTTGGGAGAGACGGTAACTTAGAAAATTTGATCGTAAATAACGTTCAAAATGAACATTCAAAATGCCCTCTGACGGACATTTTTCCCGTCAAATTCCAACCCTGCTCTCTATTATATCCATCGACCTCTAGACTTAGTGGTATGGCTTCCTTCTGTCCATTTTTATTTCAGAATGACAGGCAGTTAAGGGCTCAGAACATCAAAATGATAGTTTTAGTTAGCTATGGGATCCTGGCCCTTATGATTAGGCCTACTGTCTTTTCACCTATTTACTTATGACTTTCCTCTATTTGGTTCTCAATCCCAATGAGCCAGTTCATACATTGGTTTTAATGCTTTTTCCAGAAGCCGTAGTTTATTAAGGTTATGTGGCATTTTGTAATGGATTGTGAGGTCAACACCCACTTGGGTGTGGTAGACGAGGAACCTTGGGATCACCCGAGCTTCCTCTCTACGGTGGATGATCTATGCAAAAAACAAGGTAGTAATGGCCCACTAAATGTGACTTCATGTGAACCTACTACTCTTTTGGCGGAGGCTTTTCCTTCTACTATCTATGTTACAAATTCTGTTTACTAGCCTTCTACATCAAGTCTTTCCTTCTGTATGGAAGTTCCCTGGGTCTCTGTACTGACTGCAGAAGATGCTAGTGTAGCTGGTGTTGTTAAGGATTCTAGCACCAAAGGTTTTATAGCTAAAGAGTTTGGCCTGAATATTTCCCATTTTACTCAGCCATTGGAGTCTCAGGGAGGTGGCTTGACGGGGAAGGGGTTCACACCTAAGCGAATTGTGTAGGCATGGAATCCTAAAAGAACTAAAAGGAAAATGGTTATAGGTATGGACATTGGGTTAGAAGAGTCTTGTTCACTCACCATGTGTGCTCTAGTGGGTAGATTGGCTTACTATTTTCTCTGCAAAATTTTTGTCTCATAGTTGATGCGCGTTACATGGGAACCCATTCTGGGTTATTCCCCAGTGCTTCTGACACTATCGAGGGTTGGTTTGTCTTTGTCTTCAAAACCCCTGAAGACACTGCTTGGGTTTTAGAAAATTTTTGGGTGTTTGAAGGTGGCAACCTTATGCTAAAGAGGTGGAGGATTAAGTTCAATCAGACGACGAAGGGTATTTTAGCTATCATCATCTATGGGTTTTTCTCCTGAGTCTTCCATTGCAGATGTGGAATTCTAAAGATATGGAGGTGATAGGAAATGTTTTGGGACATTTCATAAAGGTAGTCGAGGACACGTTACAGTCCAGTGACAAAATATTGGCTAAAATTATGGTGGAAGTGGATATTCATGGTGGATTGTTGGAATATTTGGAGATTGAATGGCGCGGTCTGGTTTTTGCTCAGAGACTAGACTATTTAGGGATTCCTTTCTATTTCTCGCGCTGCAGACAAACTGGACATCTAAGGAAAGATTGTCACCATCCTTTTGGAGCACCTATTGATGAGGCACTCTCAGAGGAAAATATAAAAAATGGCTACTCTCTGATGCTGGAGGCGCGGGAGAATGGAGCTTACCCGGGTGCTTGGGACTTGGATAGTCTATCATCCCCGAACAACTCCTTTGTTGGTAAGTTGAGACACTACATACCTTCTCTGTATTTCACTTTATTTGCATGGGAAAGAGATCATCTCGATCCTTTTTTTCCTTCAAAGTCCAGTTTAAATGAGGTGTCTGTTAAGACTGTGGTTCATGATAATTTTTTAGAGGATTTGGTTCTGAATCCTGAGACTATTTTAGTTACTCCTGATTCCTTGCTATTTGAGAGTGTTCCTACCACTTCCACTATTGATACTCTTGACATTATTAATCTAGTAGTTCATGATATTTTTTCGGAGGAAGATTCACCTCTCTTACCTGGTTATGGAGAACCTGCAACTAGTGAGCATTCTTTGCATAGGATGTTATCCGACTTGGTACCACCCTATAGGGAGGTTGTTAGTCCTGTCCCAATTTCGACGTTCCTAGGGAAAGTTGTTGTGGTTTCGAGGGGGGCCAGTGATGTGGAAAAATCCACTGGTAGTTTAGGAGTCTTGTCTGGGAGGGACCTTGCATGGTCACGAGGTTTGGGACTTGAATTATCTCTAGTTAAGACTAGAAGTGCTCGCAAAAAAATGGGTACAAACCTTTCATTTTTGGCTAACCAACTTTCTACTAATATTGACCAAGGGGCACTTAGAGGCATAAAATCCCTCGCGAGGGAAAAATTATGATACTTTTTTCTCTTAACATCAGAGGGGTAGGAAGACCCCCAAAAATGGCCTCTATGCACAGAATTATCTCAAAGACTTTACCCAATCTTATTTTTCTACAGGAGACCTTAATGAATGAGGAGAAGGCTAGGAATTTCATGTTTTCTCTCAGGCCTGATTGGATGTCTTTTGCAGTTAGCTCAGTTGGAAACTCGTGGGGCCTTCTCGTGTCTTTGGATCCATGATTTTTTGTTTTCTCTCATGTCCTCACTTGTGGCAGTATTTTCTTGACAGGTTCCAGTCTAGTAGATAAAAGGAAGCTTACACTTCTGAATGTTTATGGTCCTTTCATAGACCGAAAGAATTTTTGGAAAAAAATGGAAGATAGGGGACTGTTAGCACATGTTGATTTGATTATGGCAGAGGATATGAACTTCACATTAAAATCATATGATATTTGAGGTATTGCAGCTTTGACAGAACCTTTGGCAATATTTTTCAGGGATTTGTTTGATAATTCGTTACTGGTGGATGTGGCTCCGACAGAGTTGGCACCTACGTGGCATAATGGTAAATCAGGAGACTCCACTATTGCTAAAATACTTAACATATTTTATGTGGAAAAGGATCTTATAGGTCCATCTATGAGGTATAGATTGTGGGTGGAATTTCCATTCATATCTTATCATGCCCCAATTATATTACAACTGAATATCGGACTGTCGGTGGTAGTTCATCCTTTTAAGTTCAATATTGTTTGGTTAGGGGATGATTCATTTGCTACTTTAGATGGTGAAGTTTGGAATGTTGTTCAGTTTCAACAAGTCGAAGGGGCACAAAGGATATTAGTCAAGAATCTATCTCTCCTTAAAAAATGAGTAAAATTATGGTCGAAAGAAAAAAGTATTCGGGAACAAGAATTTAAAAAAAAATTGGAAGTTGATTTGGAATTGCTCTATGGTTAGAAAATTAAAGGACTTCTTAATGATGATTTTGAACATCTTTTGATGTTTTTGGAGGTGGAGCGAAAAAAATATCTATTGGCATAAGAAGAACGATGGAGGAAAAGGAGCATGGCTATTTTTATTAAGAGTGGAGACAATAATACAAAGTTCTTCCACAGATTTGCGAGCTATAGGAGGAACAAAAAACACATCTGGGAGATTACAGATGAAGATGGTTGAGTTCATTTAGGTCAGGATGCTATTAAATATGAAGCAGTTTCTTATGTTAATTCTTTCTTTCAATACATTGGCCAATTTAATTTGAGTGATCAGTTAGCTACTGTTCGCTTGCACCCAAAGCTTGTATTGGAGGACGAAGTAACTACTCTTGAAAATCCTTGCACAATTGAGGAAATTTCAGATGTTCTTAAAGGTTTTGCAAAGGATAAAAGTCCAAGCCCTGATGGGTGGACTGTAGAATTCTTCCTTCACTTCATTGATATGGTTGGTCCAGATTTACTTGATGTTGTGGAGGAAACTAGAATTCATGGTGAAGTTTTCTGTTCGATCAATTCTACCTTCATAGCTCTGATTCAAAAAACCAACCTTCCTAGTTCCTTCACCGACTTTCTCCCTATAGCTCTATGCAATTTATGATATAACATTATTGCAAAGGTAATAGCGAGGATAATAAGACCAATTATTTCTCGTACTTTTTCTAAAGAACAGTTGGGTTTCCTCAAGGGCAGACAGATTTTAGATGCAATAGGGACAACACAAGAATTCTTTCACATTATTAAGTCAAATAAACTACAAGCTATCATTTTGAAGCTGGATTTAAAAAAGGCTTATGATTGCACAAATTGGCTTATGCTTATTCAATGTGGCTTTGGACTACTTATGCAAAACTGGATTATGGGATGTGTTGCCTCAACAAAATATGCCATCCTGATCAATGGGGAGGCCACTAAATTCTTCAATAGTGGCAGAGGATTGTGACAGGGATGCCCAATGTCTCCTCTTTTGTTCATTCTATTGATGGAGGGTTTGAGCCTCTCTCTTAAAACAAGTCATTCTGAAGGAAAGTTGTCTGGATTAAAGGTTTCTAGGATGGTTAAGATCCTCCATATACTCTTTGTGGATGATGTGCTTATACTGTCCAAAGTCTCACTGACTGAATGGAAGGAAATTCACACACTTTTAAATTCCTTTTGTGGTGCAACGAGATTGATGATCAATGTTAATAGGTTTACCTTTTTACACTATGGTGTCCAATAAGGACTTCTAGATTATTTGAAATCACTGTTTCAATATAGTTTCTTGAATCTATCGACTGAGTTTAAATATTTGGGCTTCTTTTTAAAGTTGTACAGTGGCAAGGTGGAGGATTTGCAGTGGCTTTTGCTGAAATATGAGAATTGTATCCTCCACTGGTGTAATCGATTTCCTTCTTTGGGAGGAAGATTTGTTTTGATTAAAGCGGTGCTCGAAAGCCAACCGGTTTATTGGATGGCCTTGGCTCACTTCCTGTCTCAGTTATGAACTGGATTCATAAGTTGGTTTTCTCCTTTCTCTGATATGGTAACAAACAAGCTCCATCCTTTCACTTGTGCAATTGGGAAACCATCTCAAAACCAAAGGTTTTTGGCGGATGGGGTTTGAGAAACATCTATTGTTTTTCAAGGGCATTGACGACAAAAACTTTGTGGCGCAGATTGATGCATATTGGCATTTTTTGTTATAGCAAGATTTGCCTCACCTTGCACAAAGGGCCTTTTTCCATTTCCCTATGCAGACTTATCATTCTTGTTTGACAAATCCAGAGTCAAAAATACAAATTTTTCCACTTGTACGCATCTTGCACACTATACAACAAGCGTATATGCAGGTTGATCCACTATAGCCCGTGTACATTGGGATTTGTGCCAAAAAATAAAAATTAAATGTTGTTTTTCCATGTCGGGACAAGAGATCTCTGATCCTTGGCCTTCCATATACTGAAAACATTTCGACTTGGCCCTTCAGTTCCATTTTGAAGGCTATAAATGGGCCATTTCCGAGCTATGGAAAAGGAGAAAGAATTCAACTTTGAGAGCAAAGTTACTCTGGAGAAACTATTACCTCATATTGAGTCCGCATCCTTTTGTCCTTAAGTCTGAATATAGTGTTCAACCCCCATGCTCTTCCCTTATTGATGGAGAACCTCATTGTCTCCCTTATATGAGATTTCCTTTGGTGGAGGATTGAAGTGGTGGAGGCCCATCTGGAAGGAACTTGGTTTCTCGGCTCCGAACGATGCCAACATGGAAGTCTGTAATATTTTCACTTCTATTGATAATTTATTAATAGAAATACTCCTTTCCCATCCAATTGATATCTTGCAAATATATGAGTTATTATCCATGGGCGTATTTGTTATGTATATTGATGGATTATGCTATCTAATGTGCTAACCTTTTATATTATCACCATATGCTTGCTTTTCTTGTTTGTTGAGAACTTGTTGCAGGTATATAGATTTGGGTTAAAGTGCTCAATGGTGGACATCATCGAAAATCTGGACGAGGTAGGCCTCTTTCTTATCTCCATTTCACATTGGTTTATATAGCATGTTGTTGGGATAGAGTTGATTTATGTAGTCATTTCTGTCTATTGTGGTTCACCCTAGCCATAGAGATATTTTCCTCGTACCATTTGGCAAAGGGTTTTAAAAGACAAATACTTTCCCCACATCTCTGTGATGACTTGGTTTCACTTAGCTTCACCAGTCTCATCTTTTGGATCTTAAACTTGGAAAAACCTTCTGAATTCTTTACCTTTGATTGCGCATTGGCTTGCATGGAAACCGAGTGTGGGAGATTCCATTATTGTTGGAAAGTATGAAATCCTAGGCATGGGGAAGGATTCCATACTTACTATTAAGTTGATTACTTGTTTAAATAGTAAAAATGTGTATTTTCTTTATCAATCTAGTCGAGCTCCTCTGTAGGGGTCGATTTGCTCCAATTGGCTTGACAATACAGATTTGGGTCTGGAGGGTGACTTTGCTTCTGCATGGTAATTGTACAGGATGAGCTTGATTGGAGCTGGCATTTCTTTATCTGATAGAGAGGATTAATTAAGATGGATAGGTGGATATAGTTCAAGACAAATAACAACTAAAAATGTCTACAACGCTCTTGCAGCCAAGTTGTGGAAAAACAAAATAGGAGGATGGAAATTTTTTTGGGGGATGGGATTGTCCACAAAAGATTAAGCTATTTGTCTGGCTTGTCATTAAAGAAAAAATACTTACCTGGAATAGCCTTCAAAATAGAGGTTGGGTTGGGCCAGGACTCTGTCATCTTTGCAAAGGAAATGGGGAAATTGGAACTCATCTTATTTTACACTTCCCTTTCACTTGCACTGTTTGGAAAAAGATCAAAGAGGAACACAAGATTTCTACAGGGTGGACAGGATCAACAACGAAGGAATGTTTTGCAAACTAGGCTTTTCAGAATCAAAATCTTTCATCCTTTCCAGCATTCATATGTTGGTTCATTTGTCTTGAAAGGAACTTGACTATCTTTGAGTCAAGTAATCCATCTATTGTGAAGGTTTATTTTCTCTCCTTAGGTGCGGTGAGAAGCCATAGGCCACAAGAAACAATGCACCCTATTAGACACTTAGTCCATACTTTACCAATTGATAAAATCATAGGTTGGTTTGATGGGGCTGCATAAAAAAATGGGGAACAAAGTGGCGTGGGAGGAGTCATCAAAATCAATGAACATACAGTCTACAAGTGGACTCTTAACTGTGGTGGAGGAACAAACACAAGAGCAGAACTTTTGGGTGTTTGGGCTTCTCTAACCTTGGCTCATAGAATCTCTATCACATACATTCATGTCATAGGGGATTCAAAAATAGTAATTGATTGGCTTAATGGAAAAGGATCTCTACAGGAAATCTCAATAGACTTTTGGAAGGACATGATAAAGGAACTCTTCAAGTTTTTTTCATTTATTTCTTTTTCGCATGTATACAGAGAAGAGAACCAAGAGGATGATTTTTTATCAAAAAAATTCCTCACTATGCGCCCAGGATACAATTATCAGATTGGATTGTCAAAGAAGATTAACATCCTAGAGGATACAACATTCCTCATCATTGCACTCCAAGTCTTGATCTCACCATTGGGAATTGAGAGTTGTCTCTTGGATATTACTTGTGATATTGTGCCATAAGTGTTCTTCCTACATCTATAAATTTTTAAAGATTCTTTGATTTTGTTCCTTCCAAAGTTTCTAGAGAAAGAATCCCAGAAAGAGATGCTAGACTCTATTAAGGATAGGGTTGGAAAATTCCTTGAAATGCCAACTAAGAATGGTTACAGAGAGGATAATTCTATCATGGTTAGAGGTACAAAAAGTGAGGTATCTTTGATCCCAGTGGGAAGAGGAGAGGGGACACGTGTTCAAAATATATTCCATTGATTACCCATGTTGGCAACAAGGTGAGTAGAATGTTGGCCCCAAGTGAGAATTTTACTATGGGATACAAGACAAAGAAAGAAGGAAAATTTAGGCCCAAAATTATGTTTCCATATTTTGATCCTCACGACCCATAGCTATATGGTAGGCCTCCTTCACGTTGAGGAATCCTACTGGTTGAAAGCTGCATCGCAATTTTCTGGTCCATCATGGATTCTTATCCTCTTGTTTGAAATCTCCTGCTATAATTTGTTTCAATCCAACTCATGAGGGAGAGTGATGCATGAGCATTACCAGCAGAGTGCATGTGGAGGAAACATGGGCGCACTAGCGCGTATTTTGAAATATTTTGAATTCCAAAGTTGGTATATTAATGTAATATCTGGAGAAGAATTTTATTTATGATCATCTTTAATTCCTGAAGGATGAGTCGTCACATAAGATCGATGAGGGAATGTATTTTGATTTAATGTTAAAGATTTCAGTATAGATCTGGAGCTTTCGCTCTTATCTGTCTAACTCGGATATTTAGTGTAATAAATGTTAAGTAATTGATAGATTTTAATTTGATAGGATAGTCTAGAGTCATTAGAGGGAGAGAACTCGAAGAGCCCTCTTGTATAAAGCTTTGTATTGTTGTCGAGAGAAGGCTACTGAATCTATTGTGTAGATTGCCATTGTAGTTGTTGTTGGCTCTCTAGCTAGGAGGCACTATTGAATCTATTGTATATACAATGGAGTGTTGAAGAACAGTGTATGAACCCATGTATATGACTGTTTAATGAATATAACAAAGGAGTATTATCCGAAATGTATGTTGTTGTTGTGTCTATCTAGATGAATGAATAGTAGACTTTTTGCTTATTGAAATTCTCTGTTATTTACTATTCTTATGGTTTAGGAATGCATTTACATGGTTGAATGTATGAGTCATTGTGAAGTTTGAATAAGTTTCAATTGTTTCTCTTCTTTGAGCGAGTGCAAGGTGTACATAGTGTCTGTAAGGTGTGCCTGACCGAGTCTATTTTGACTTGAAGATAAGAAGAGGTAGCGTGAAACTTATGTATGCAAGGAGTGCATATGCGTTCGCAAGGAGTGCATGATAGATTCTCAGACTCGTAATCTTAGGAGGAGTAGTGTGACTTTAGTCACAGAAGAGTGGTTGGAGAACAGTCAAAAAGTGTGTGAAATCATCCAAAGAGAATTTGAGTGTGGAGGAGAACATGTTGCAAGGTGTGCACATGTCGATATTTTGACTAAGTGTCAAAGAAAGTGTTATGAGGGATGAAGAAAGTCAAGGGAAGACAAGCTTAGGAGGGAGAGTGACAAGAGACCTTCAAAAGGGAGAATCCTTTAAGGTTTTCCACAACCCACAAACAAGATTCGTTCCAGAGGGAGGTGAGATTGTCCCAAACCATCAGATCTGGGAGAACTACGTGAAGGTTGGTTGTAAGGTGTTTCGGCACTTCGTGGTTCAGAATTTTGGAGGTGTTGTAAGAGAAAAGTCGTGAACTCGTTCAGTCGCAAATTAATATAAACTGTTGACTGCGAGGAGGACATGTGGCAATGGATTAGGAGATCCAAAAGTTAGGAGTTTGGAGGTTTGTGCACAAGGTGAATGGGAGTTTTGCAAAGTCGTGAAACCTGAAGCATTATTGGGTCGTCAAAATCAAAGGAGACATGCGACACGAGGTATGGAGTTCGAAGGAGAACGCTTCGAAAAGGGTCGAAGCCAGATATCAGGATATCCCTGAAGCACGAAATCGCGAAGGGATTGATCCACAGTCATAGCCTGTGGTCACTTAGGAGAAAAGGGGCCTGTGTATAGTAATTTTGGGTACCCGCAGGGACCCGAAGAGTTGATCTGACTCAGTATCTTGAACGATCCAAGAGTGGGAGGTCGAGTATCCCTTAGGGGATAAGGGGGTTTGCACCAGAGTGGTATCAGAGAAGATACAAAATTGACTTTTGTAGATAAATAAGGTAGAGAAGTAGGTTGATATCGACGAGTGGTATCAGATACGTTAGCACAATTCTGCCTAGAAGACGTGTTGAGCCGCCCATAGAAAATAGAGCTATGGAAAGAGAGATGAGAGAACTCAGAGAAAGGATGGATGCCATGGAAACAACACAAAGAAGAACACCTAATGTTGGAGACATCAGTGATGCAGAGAATGAAGAAGTAGAAGTTGAAGAAGTTGTAGCCAAGGATGATATGGAAGAACGCTTGTTGAAAGAGGTTGTCAAGTTGGGAGCCAGAGAGAAGATTGGCATCCCAATGCATGAAGGTAATTTAGACACCAAAGAATTGCTTGATTGGATATGAGCAATGGACAAGTATTTCGACTATGAAGATGTTGAAGAGGAGAAAAAGGTGAGACATGATGTCACTAGGTTGAAAGGACATGCAACACTATGGTGGGATGAACTGCACGTTGACAGAAGAAGCATGTTAAGAACCAAATATCAATATAGCATAGAAAAACCTCAGAAAAAGTACTCAACGCCTTGAGAAAGAGATAATTTCAGATAATAAGCCTCTTTGAGGGGGCAACCTCCTTTTACCCCACTTAAATGTTCAAGTACAA
>SNQJ01S0076423.1:50830-62784 GCA_010110895.2 Picea sitchensis
TCAAGTACAAGATGATTCAAAATGAAAATGTCTCCTTGGTATATATAGGAGACTAGGAGGTATAATTACAACTAATGGCCTAAAGCCGACATAAATAAAATAACATTACTAATATAATATGCCCCAATTAAGGGCTAATGAGCAAGCCAACATAAATAAAATAACATTACTAATCTAATATGCCCCAATTAAGGGTTAATGAGCCAATATTAGGGCTTAAGAAAGCAAGGGAAAACAAAAAATCAAGAGCTGGGATAGAATGGTAGCCAAGATAAAGGTTAAATTCATACCCAAAGATTACCAGATAAATCTGGTCAGGAGGATGCAAAACCTGCAACAGAAGGGAATGACTATGAAGGAGTTACACGGAGGAATTTTATAGACTGAACATCAGATCTAGACAGAGAGAGAGAGATGAGTAAAAAGTTTCCAGGTACATCAACGGCTCGAGATACGAAATTCAGGATGAAATTAGCATGGAGACAGTTAGAAAAGTAGAGGATGTGTATCAGATTGCGCTGAAATCATAAGAGAAGTTGGCCAGGAAGCAGAGTCAACAAAACAGAGGTAGAATCTTAAACAAAGGCAAAGGAGTTGCCCATGAAAAGACACCAAAGCCCAAGGTTGAGACAAATAATCCACATAGTCACTCTGAGAGAGGAGAAAGTTCTCGAGGAAGGCAGAGTGGTGGTAGAAATTCTTTTCCCAGAGGAAGAGGAAGAGGCAGAGGAGGATAAGTAAGATGTTGTGCCTATGGAAAAACAGGGCACATATCTTGGGAATTCCCCAAGAGAAAGAAAGAAGGAGGCCAAGGTCACATTTTAGAAGAGCAGAAGAGGGATGTAGAGGCAGAAGACACATAGAATGGGAAGTACTTGATGATAAAGAAGGTTCTTTTGAAGCAAGAGCCAGATATTGAAAAGCCAGCACAAAGGAACAGTTTGTTCAGGACATCTTGCAAGACAAAGGATAGATTTTGCAAGGTAATAATTGACAGTGGGAGCACTGACAACTTAGTATCCACAGAGATGGTGGAGAAATTGGAGCTGGAGACGACTGCACATCCAATGTCGTACAAAGTCTCATGGTTGCATAAAGGTCACCGGGTAACAGTAACTAAACAATGCCTTGTTGAATTTAAAATAGGTGGATATAGAGATGAGACCCTGTGTGGTGTGATTCCCATGGATGTATGTCATTTTTTGTTGGGAAGACCATGGCACCATGACAGGAATTTCATTCATGATGGGAGAAGAAATACTTACACCATGGAGAACAATGGTAGGATACACATGTTGTTGCCAATTGAAGAGAAGAAGGTGAAGGATGAATCCAACACGAGCATACTTCTCATGAGTGAGAAGGAAATCTTGAATGAAGTAAAGAAGGAACAAGAGATGCATTTTGTTGTGGTGAGGAAACTGAAAGTTATCCTTACAAGTACTTCGATGGATAATTTTCCTGAGGGAGTTCATGAACTGTTAGAGAATTTTGCTAACATAGTGGTGGATGAGTTGCCAAGCTCATTGTCGCCTATCAAAAGTATCAACCATCACATTGATTTGATACCAGGAGCAATCCTACCGAATAAAGAAACATGTTGATTGACACCTCAAGAGAATAAGGAGGTGAAAAGACAAGTTCAGGATCTGTTAGACAAAGGATTGGTTAGAGAAATCTTAAGTCCATGTGCAATACCAACTGTACTGAGTCCGAAGAAGGATGGAGGATGGAGAATGTGTATAGACTCAAGAGACATAAACAAGATCACCATCAAGTACAAATTTCCATTACCAAGGATGGATGACTTGATGGATTGTCTAAGTGGAGAGAACTATTTTTCAAAGATAGATTTGAAAAGTGGATATCACCAAATAAGGATGAGAGAAAGTGATGAGTGGAAAACAACATTCAAGACAAATGAAAGATTGTATGAATGGCTTGTTATGCTGTTTGGATTAATGAATGCCCTATGTACTTTTATGAGGCTGATGAATGAAGTGTTGAAATATTTCATTGGCAAGTTCTTGATTGTATATCTGGATGATATATTGGTATTTATCAAGACTAAAGAGGAGCATTTGAGACATTTAACATTGGTGATGAGAAGGTTGTAGCAAGAGAAGATGTTAATTAATTTGAAAAAGTCCTCTTTCATGAAGACATAACTCATATATTTGGGTTTTGTGATTTCTTCAAATGAATTGAAGATGGATCCCAAAAAGGTAAAAGCAATCAGAGAATGGTCGTCACCAAAGAGTATATTTGAGGTAAGAAGCTTCCATGGATTGACAAGTTTTTACCGAAATTTCATCAAAAGTTTTAGTGGAATTAATGATCAAATGATGGATACAGTGAAGAAAATACACAAGTCTTTCAAGTGGACAGAAGAGGTTGAGAAGAGCTTCAATATATTGAAGGAGAAGATAACAGAACACCTAATTTTGGTTTTACCGGATTTCGAAAATACGTTTTAGGTGAGATGTGATGCAATTGGAGTTGCAATTGGAGCGGTCTTGAGCCAAGAAAACAGACCTATTGCATATTTCAGTGAGAAGTTGAATGAAGCTAAAAGGAAGTACTCCACATACGATAAAGAGTTCTATGCCATAATTCAAGCTTTGAAGAAATGGAGGCACTATCTTGTACCAAAGGAGTTTGTTTTGTATAGCGATAATTAAACTTTGCAATTCATAACCAGACAAGATAAATTAAACCAGAGACATGCTAAGTGAATAGAGTTTATGAAAATTTTCACTTTTGTCATTAAACATATTTCTGGTAATTCTAACAAGGTTGTTGATGCATTGAGCAGGAGAAGTTTGATTCTGCAGGAATTTCAAGTCAAGACCTTGGGGTTTGAACACCTTAAGGATATGTATTTTGATGACCCAGATTTCAAAGAAGCATATGAAGCACGTGTGAATCCTATTCTTAGAGACAGAAAAGAGTGGGTCGAATATCTCATTCAGGATGGGTTTTTGTTCAAAGGATGCCAGTTGTGCATACCAAAATGCTCAATGAGGGAGAATTTTCTGAAGGAAAATCATAGCGGAGGTCTAGCCGGACATTTCAGCCATGACAAAACATTAACACAGTTGAATGGTTCGTATTATTGGCTAGGTATAAAGGCAAAAGTAAAGAGGTTCGTGAACAGATGTAATATTTTTTAGTATGCAAAGGGGAAGAGAGAGAACACTGGGTTGTATCAACCATTGCCTGTTCCAGAGAGGCCTTGGGATGAAATAAGCATGGATTTCGTCTTAGGATTGCTAAGGGAACAAAGGGGAAATGGTTCCATATTTGTGGTGGTTGACATATTTTCAAAGATGGAACGCTTTATCCCATTCTATAAGACTAGTGATGCAATGCATGTTGCTAACTTGTTTTTCAAAGAGGTTGTGAGACTCCATGGATTTCCTAGGAGTATAGTTTCAAATAGGGATACCAAATTTGTTGGTCATTTATAGAGAACGTTGTGGAAGAAGTTGGGAACATAACTATCCTTTAGTTCTTCATATCACCCACAAACAAATGGATAGACCGAAGTGGTGAATCAAAGTTTAGGAGATTTTCTGAGGAGTTTGGTTACTGAGCACCATATTCAGTGGGATCAGATTCTAGCACAAGCGGATTTTTCATGCAATGACTCAGTGAATAGAATCACTGGGAAGAGTTCATTTCAGATAGTGTATGGAATGAATCCGAGGGGAGTGTTAGAGTTAAGATACCCGGAGCAAAATTAATTTAGGAGCGCTGGGGCTGAAGACTTTGCTGCAAAAGTGTAGAAGCTTCATGATCAAATTAATCAGCAATTGCAGAAGAGCAGCAATGAGTATAAATGTAGAGCTAATCAACACAAGAGAAAACTTGAATTTGAAGTTGGATATCAATTTCTAGCTACATCTAAGGAAGGATATGTTTCCAAGGGGAATATATAACAATTTGAAGTTGAAGAAGATAGGACTGTGAAAAATCCTGAGAAGATTTGGTGAGAATGCTTATGAAATATAATTGCCAGAGGATGTGGGAATATCACCCATATTCAATATTTCAGACCCATATCATTACAGGGAATATGGAGATGAAGGTTCAGAATATCAAGTGAAGATTTAGTGGGAAAAACAGATGTCTGTAGCAGAGGAGCCGCAGATGGATCAGATCATCGATCAACGAATTGGCAAGAAGACCTGAAGGAAAACGATTTTGAGTATTTAGTAAAGTGGAAAGGACACCCAATAGAAGACTCCAGTTGGGTTGATGAAGAGGAAATCCAAAAGCATGGAAGGTCGGTGCAGGATCTCATGGATAGGAGTCCATGAATTTTTTAGCCAGAGGAGTGTGATGCAGGAGCATCGCCCGTAGAGGCATGTGGAGGACAACTAGGTGCACTAGTGCATATTTTTAAATATTTTGAATTCCAAAGTTGGCATATTAATCTAATATCTGGAGAATATTTTTATTTATGAGCATCTTTAATGCCTGAAGGCTAAGTCATCACATAAGATCGATGAGGGAATTTATTTTTCTTTAATATTAAAAATTTCAATACAGAGCTAGAGCTTTCGCTCTTATCTGTCTAACTCGGATATTTAGTGTAATAAATGTTAAGTAATTGACAGATTTTAATTTTATAGGATTGTCTAGAGTCATTGGAGGGAGAGAAATTGAAGAGCCATCTTGTATAAAGCTTTGTATTTTTTTCGAGAGAAGGCTGTTGAATATGTTAGCAACATTTCTTGTATAGGGGTGTTTTTCTCTCCGATTTTAGGCCTCTAGTGTAAATGCATAGAAGTGGGGTTTTGAAAACCGGTCAGATGAGTTTTATTCAAAGGCCACAACCATAAGCACTGAGTGCAGCTCACAGAAGAAGTCCATTTTGGGCTTAAATCAAGCGAGCGAGTAGTTTGATTTCAATGGCAAGGATCAAGTGACGAAGCAGATCAACGGTCATCGGGATTTGGGGGCTACCAAGTTACCCGATATATAACGTCATAGAAAGCGCCTATTTTTCAAGATTAAATATGGGTTGTTCGATCCAGTGATGTATGGTGCAAGATCTAGTCATGTCGGCATATCGGCATTCGGGAGTTCGAAGAGTAAAAGTCCCTCGTCATCTCACATCTCGAATCCCCGAACCCCAAAACGCTGATAAGCACCTTTGAAGTTAAGCCTATGGTCCTAGCACCCGGTCACATCAAGCAAGCCTAGTAATAGAGGCAGCCCTCTTCTAGCATCAAATACCATCTCGAACATCCATCTGAAGGACACACAGTGCAATAGTTGAGCCACGAGTGGGGCCCTTTAGGATTTTCATGATGAAAGCACCGAGGTCATCTCAGCCATTCACCCATCAACGAGGCTCAGGCACATTTAATTTAAAGAGGGCACAGATATGGACGATCGTGATCCAGGCACTCAAATTCACGGACAAGGTCCAATTCCGCACCCCCTCCATCATTCTGGATTTAACGAGAGGGGGGGTCTAGAATCGAACATAATGTATGTGCGCATCTGGACGGCCCAAGTCTCGGCGCTTAGATCTTTGGTCTGTATTGAATTTTGGACCCCCCATCGTTTCTGCCTTTAATGGAAGGGGGGGGGGTCTGGAATGGAATTTCACTCTAGCAAGCCCCCCTTCCTATCGTGTCACTGTCTGAGTCGTCCTCCCCATTGCCACCTGTTCTCCACCTACCGTCACCCTCTTCCCTCATCATCTGTCCGAATTCCCTCTTTCCATCCACATGGCCCCTCCTCAGCTCATTGCCCTCTCGTCTCCTACCATGTGTCCCTCTTACTCCTAGTCACCTCCACCTGTATGATCATCCCTTTTACTCCCTGTCCACCTATGCCCCCACACTCCACACAGCTTCCTCCTCTTTCCTATTCAGACCGCATGGCATTCCTCAGCTTATGTCACAACTCCCGTTTCCTCTCCATCACCTCCACAGTGTTGACGCCATCGCTCCCATCATCCCCTTTTTCACATCCATCATAGGGGTCCCTTGCAGCAGTCCAGTGAAGAAACATCCAAAGAGAGACCATTCAGCTGATCCAGGTGGCACCATTAGGAGACCTCCATGTCCCAAAAGGCAGAGTTGACCGAGGTTGTCCCCAGTCCCAAGAAAGCAGTTATTGTGGTTGTTTCTAGTGGTTGAGCATCATCTCCACCATAAAAAGAAAGTCCAGCAAAGGACTAAATTTGGTCGATTCATTTGCAGCAGGACAGTCCGAAATCTGATAGCGTCTATCTTGGGTGCATGATCGACCAGAGTCTGCATGCGCAGACTGTCAGAAGACATGCAGACGCAATGTTTTTAATGCAATGTCTTGTTTTTGCTGTTGTTGTTGTTTTGAGTATATGTAGGCATTTTTGCCATTTTTATAAGCATCGATGGTAGAGCAAAGCTCCCGACTGTAAAGTTTTAGTAGACGTCTCTAGTTCTCTGGTTATGCATCTGTATGTAAGATTTATTTTTTAATGACAGACAGTTTTCCTACCCCATCTAGTTTTCATCTCATACTGAGGGAGTTCATGATTGATTGATTCACATGAATTATTGCAATTATGTTACGATAAAGGATTTATTGTTGCATTGTTGTATTCTCCAGTTTTCTGCATTTGAATGTAAGAAGATCTTGCGTTTAGATGTTTTCTCCTATAGTCTGTTAGAAACCTGATGTTTACGACAGACCTTTGCAGTTCTATTATACAAGTCTTCCCCCTACTCACCCTTACTACAACTCACTGTCTAAAGTTTATCTAAGACCTCACTTGCCCATGCATGCCTGGCCTAGTTTCGTATTTAGAACAACATTGTTTTGAGTTAAATTCCATTCGATCACCCCTTTTTATAAACAAATCATGACATAAATTGATGGGCATCGGGCTTTGCTCCTACTGCAATCCAGGAGTGTCTTCCGTCGCTAACAGAATCTATTGTGTAGATTTCCATTGTAGTTGTTTTTGGCTCTCCAGCTGGGAGGAGCTATTGCATCTATTGTATATATAGTGGAGTGTTAAATAAAAGTGTATGAACCCATGTATATGGTTGTTGAATGAATATAACAGAGGAGTATTATCCCAAATGTATGTTGTTGTTGTGTCTATCTAGATGAATGAATAGTAGACTTTTTGATTATTTAAATTCTCTATTATTTACTGTTCTTATAGTTTAGGAATGCATTTACATGGTTGAATGTATGTGTCATTGTGAAGGTTGAATAAGTTTCAATTGTTTCTCTTCTTTGAGTGAGTGCAAGGTGTGCATAGTGTCTGGAAGGTGTGCGTGACCGAGTCTGTTCTGACTCGAATCTCAGAAGAGGTAGCATGAAACTTATGTATGCAAGGAGTGCATATGCGTCTGCAAGGAGTGTGTGATATAGTCTCAAACTCGTAAGCTCAGGAGTAGTAGTGTGAATTTAGTTGCAAAAGAGTGGTTGGAGAACAGTTTCAAAGTGTGTGAAATCATCCAAAGAGAAGTTGAGTGTGGAGGAGAACCTGTTGCAAGACGTGCACAGGTCGAGATTTCGACTAAGTGTCGAAAAAAGTGTTCTGAGGGACGAAGAAAGTCAAGGGAATAAAATCCCAGGAGGGAGAGCGATGAGAGACCTTCAAAAGGGAGAATCCTTTAAGGTTTCCCAGAACCCATAAACGAGATCCGTTCCAGAGGGAAGTGAGATTTTACTAGACCGTTAGATATGGGAGAACTATGTGGAGGTTGGGCATTAGGTGTTTTGACACTTCATGGTTCATAAGTTTGGAGGTGTTTTTAGAGAAAAATCGTGAACTAGTGGAGTCACAAATTAATATCAATCATTGGTTGCGAGGAGGACACATGGCAGCGGATTAGGAGATCCAAAAGTTGGGAGTCTGGAGGTTTGTGCACAAGGTGAATGAGAGTTTCATGAAGTTGCAAAACTTTAAGCATTGTTGGGCCATCAAAATCAAAGGACACACATGGCATGAGGTCCAGATTTCGGAGGAAAACACTTTGGAAAGGGTCGAAGCCAGAGATCGGGATATCCCCAAAGCCCGAAATCGCGAAGGGATTGATCCACGGTCATAGCATGTGGTCACTTAGCAGAAAAGGGGCCTATGTATAGTAATATTGGGTACTCGTAGGGACCTGAAGAGTCTATCCGACTCAGTATCTTGAACGATCCAAGACCAGGAGGTAGAGAAGCCCTTAGGGAAGAAGGGGGTTTGCATTAAAGAGGTTCTGATTTCTCTTGTGGGGGCTAGGAGCACCATTGATCCCCTAGGATTGTTGGAAGCTAATATTGATAGAGACAGTTTCGATTCGTGAGAACCATGATCTGTCTTAAAGGTAGGAATTACACATCATCCTTGAACAAGGATTGACGACCTTCTCTAATTTTCCTGAAGTAGTGTTATTGTATAATGTGGTGATTGTTCCACATTGCATTCCATATGAGGGATCCTAGGATATAGTCATTCAAACTGATTAGATTGTGGGTTGGTGTGAGAGCACAATATTTCTTGTGTTAGATCCAACCCCATAGGTAACCCTTACTATTGAGCCACCTCCACCAAGTTTTTATGCCCAAAATAGAGATGAGGGTTTCAGGGTCACATAATCCAAGGTATCCTTAGAGTTTGTGCTAGAATAGTGCATTGCATCCAACAAGAGACTATTTTCTAGTTTTGTTTGCACCTCCCCATAGGAAGGTCCTCTGCAATTTGCAAACATATTTTAAAATGTGTTTTTGGGATTCAAGAGCTAAGAATAAGTATAGAGGAATCACTTGGAGGACTGAGTTGAGGAGAACTAGGCATCCATGGATATTGAGAGTGTGAAAACACTAGTTGGAAAATTTTCTTTCTACTATAGATAGGAGATCCTACCAGCTGGCATTGCTTAATATGTTTTCAACTAGTGGGGTGACAAAATATTTGGATGGAAGAGGGCTCTTCTAGAAGTCAAGAATCCTAGAAATGTGGGCATGTATGGTAGGAGCAAAAAACAATTGATATTTTTCTTGACTAACATAAGTACCTAATACATCCATGAATCCTGACATGAATTATTTGATGACTTTTTCTTCTCGAACACTGGGTTGGCCCACAAGCATAGTGTCATCCACAAATATATGGTGAGAAATAGGGATTTTTTCCCCGCATGTTCTAAGATAGTTAATTCTATTATCTACTACAACTGCTTTGAGATATCTATCAAGGCCCTCTGCCATTAGGATGTAGAGAAATGATGAGAGGGGGTCACCCTACCAGACGCCACAAGAGGGGAAAAAAGTGGCAGAGGGGAATCCATTAACAAGAATAAAAAAAAAGGAAGAGGAGTCGAGGGTCATGATCCATTTGATCCAGCTAGGGGAAAATAAAAAAACTTAAAGGATATGAAAGATGTATTACCAGCTAATTTTATCAAAAGATTTGGACATGTCAAGCTTGATGATCATGTTAGGAGACTTAGACGTTTTGAGAGAATGGATCAGTTCATGGAATAAAATAATTATTTGTAGAATCTAGGGCCCTCCACATACCATGATTTATCTGGGGAGATCAGGGAGGGGAGAAGGGTTTTGAGGTGATCGACAATGAATTTTGTGATGATTTTATAGAGATCATTGCAGAGAGAAATAGGGAGGAATTTTCTTGGTTCTTTCACTCGCTCTTCCTTAGGGATCATGGCTAAGAATGTGGCATTTAGGGCCAAGAGGAGATTGTTGAACTGTCAAAAGTCTTCCACTAGCTCCCAAACATCTAGTTTGAAGATCGACCAATAGGCTTGGATGAATTCAATGGTAAATCGGTCAAGGCTTGGAGACTTACCACAAGGTATATCAAAAAATTCATATTCTACCTCTTCAAGAGATATTGAATGCATTAGGGCGATGTTCTAATCTTAGTGACTAATTAAGGGATGTGGTGAGTAATTTTTTGAATGGAAGGTCTATGAGAAACAACTAGATATCAATTCCTTGAATGCCATTTGCTATATCTTGTGAAACTGGCCATATCTTTTCTGCAAGAGTTGAAATATGGTTGTTGAGGCATTTTTTTGAATCATGATGATAGTTGGTTTCACTTTCATAATTTATTTTTTAGAATCCTATGTTTCGGTTGTCCATTCAGGCCTCGTATGTTCCAAGAAATTATCTTGGTGAGAGATGGGGAGGGTTGGGGGGAATTTGTTTATCACAAAATTTATGCATCCTGAGTTGACCACAAGTTCCCTTAGTTCTTGTAGCACCCATTTATTGCTTTTTCTTCCTCATTTTTTCTCCTCGCACAAATATTTGGAACTATCATCAGAAGAATGAGAATTGACATCTAAGGAAGAGATAAGTAAGAGATAGAGGAGTTCTTACCTTACAACATTGGTTTGCATGGGTTCTGCTTCTGACCAGGGTGTCCTTCATAAGTTGAACTTGTAGTTCAAGAATGGATTGCGGGTCTTGGAATTCACAGGAAGTAGCTATTGATTGGAGATTAAGCTCGCCTAGATAAATCTCTTCACAATATTCAAATTATATCTAATCTAGGAAATATTCAAATTATATATCATCAAGGCTATCTTCCTCCATCTTCTCATCTCTGAAGACTGGGACGAAATATTTTGGATCCATTTTATTGCGATGCTTGGCATTGTCCTATGGAATATTAGATGGGTCTAAGACATCCTTGGGGGCTTGTCCTAACTGAGGTTCTTGATGGGGAATGTCCTCTTGGACTTCTTTGATGTGATAATGGGTTTCAAAAGAATTACTTGTTTCAATATTCCTATTAGGATGTGTAGGATTAGGTTTTTGTGAAGGCATTATTTTGGAAAATACTTGTTCAAAGCCATCAACATCCTTTTGAGGGGTGGTATTTAAGGATCGTAGTTCAACGTTCAAAGGACAGTCACTAAAGAGGTAACAATTTTCATGGCACCTTCTACAATGGAAGGGTATGTGCTTGTAATCAAGGGTTTTCACCCATGCATTATCCTGGTAAATGAGACATATTGAATTTGGTATATCATTGGATAGGTTCATGTAGACTCAAATTCAAGTGTAGGAAGTGTAGCGGCCTTGTTTTGTTAATTCATATACTTTCACAAAATTTCCAAGAGTATTAACAATTCCCTCTAGAATTTATGAGTCCCAAAACTCCCAAGGGAGAGAGTAGAGGTGAATCTAGATGGGGGGAAATAGTGAATTCCTCTTTTTCCAGGATGAGTCTTTCTGTCGAGGGTTTGAAGTGAAACCCAGTATAAATAAATAAATAAGGGCCATTTTCAAAGTTTTTATCGTGATATTCCAAGCTAGAGAAGATGATCATGAAGATGCCTTTCGAGCCATTATTGAGATCACTCTATCATTTTGGCTTATAGTTTGCCTTGATCCATAATTTGAGGAATTTTTCAGTAGGCCAGATGCCCATAAATTTTCCTATAAAGAAATGCTCCCACATGAACTCAATATATTTCACAATATCATTAGATGTAATTTCATATTTTTGGATTGTGTCGGCTTTCTTAAGATAGTTGTGCATGGAGTCAATTTTATTTTTGTTTTGATCACTCTTTGGTTGGCCAGTGGAATGAGTGGTATTGATCTTATTATTTCCTTTCCTAGTTTCAGAGTCCGAAGGTCCGTGTGTGAGCTTCTATTCGGGGCAAAAAATGGCCTACAGGGTACGTACTCCTAATTAAGTGTTTTCACCCATTCAAATGAATATAGTTCCATCTAGAGGGAATGGTGTGACTTAAATTTTGTATACGAAAAAGTTATATGCAATGTCTCAATCATAGATGCAATCATGACGTAATGACCTGAATTAGGTGAGATTTAAGTAACCTAAGGGAGTTGGCTATAGTATCCATTATCATTTAGTGCATTTATAATCTGTTAAGCCCTAATATTGGTTCATTACCCCTTAATTGGGGCATATTAGATTAGTAATGCTATTTTATTTATGTCGGCTT
>SNQJ01S0076424.1:17803-28285 GCA_010110895.2 Picea sitchensis
ATGACACTTGACAACAAAGGACAATTCTAATGGTATAAGCTCAATACTAATTTCAATGGAAAAATGAAAGGTGTGAAGTAAACAATCCAATGAAAACTTAGCCATGATAAAAGTAATGTTAAATACCCTGCATATTCATGTATGCACCATTAACATCATAATGAGATCATCATTATCTAACTATGGAATTTAATTTCATTTTAATCTATGAAAGGAAATTGCATGAAATAAAACTATGCTATGTCTATTTTAATCATTCAAGCTATGATAAGAAAATGAATTAAAAACAGAGATTAGATTATGATTATCAAAAAGTAATTTGACAATTAGCCAACAACTAAACAAATGAAATCTATCTAAAACTAAGACAAGCAAACTATGATTAAGAATTAGAATTAAATCTATCCATCCATCAAACATCCCTGTCAAATGAAACCCAACTAGAGCTCTGTTTTATTCTAAAAACAACTTTGTTTTAAACTTGATTGCAAGATCATATATAAAATTGTAATATGATATCTAGATGCATATGGGGTTAGTGTATAGAATTGCAAGTCTATTCCTAGCCTACAAAACTAATTCATGCTAACATAATCCATCATACTAACCTGCAAAAGAACAATAAAACAATTAAATCACAACTAGCTAATTAAAACATAAGACATGCATGTACAAGAAATACAAGACAATTTAAATTATGAAATGTATAAACAACAGACTGATCATCACCAGACTACTGGTCCCCCCCCCCAACAAGTCGTGGATACCCTCTACAAGCACACCACGAACTTCAATAGGCTGAATTCACCATGAAAGTCAAAAAAGAAGTTCTGGCACTATTCTTGCAATGTGAAAAATTAAAAACAGAGTATAATAAGTGTATCTCCAATCTGATGGCTATTCTACTTTCTTAACAATCTAATGATCATACTAGTATTATTTATAGGTTTACAACCCAGGTGGTGGACCACGGGAGGGTCGAACCACCTCTAAATTTAGAAAATTACAATAAATGCAGCCATAACTAACAAAACGGAAGAAGCCAATAATCACCCTCTTTGGAAAACTGAAATCAAGTAGTCTTGAGCTTAGTAGCTGGAGGGAGCAATGAAAAACAAAACTCATGTGCCCGATTTGTCCACTACTGGCCACCAATACCATAACTGCCAACTCGCCTTACGTTTTTGTGAAATACTGGGTGTTGGAACGAGTGTCGGGTCAAGTACCGGAACGAGTGTTGGATCAAGTGTCGGACCAAGAAACATGGTGCATTTTGCCTTGCAATAGCAGAAAACCATGAATTAACTCTTGGAAACCATAAAATATGATAAATTAAACTTGATTGAATCACAAAACACGTATTATATGTACCTCATGCTGATTATACCATTTTATCATAAAATTCTTCAAAACATTCCTTTGAAAGATAAAAATGCATATGTACATATGGCAAAAGGTGTATAATAACGTCATGAAAATGATCATATCTCGAGCCCAACATTACCCCCACACTTACAATTTTATAGGTCCCAATGCAAACAAAACGAAGTCACCCCTCAGAACTAGTCTTGCTAAGGAGGATCGGATTTAGAAGCCTCTCCTTATTGCTATGTAGGCTTAGCCTTGTGCGTCTTATGTTGCTTTAATTGTGCTATGAGGATGCAGTTAAATTGGGTCATCCCATTGACCAATCGTTGAAAGGAGTTAACGTTTTCTTGAAGGACTGCATTTTCATGATGAAGCTGTGCATCTATTGTCTTCCTCTCTTCCAACTGTTGGAGAAGCTGATGGTTTTCCCTGTGTAGCTCCTCTATAGTTGGGGCAGAAGAAATGATCTCTGAGTAAGGCTTAGGTCCTTTGAGAGATGTGGACAATTTATCAATTTTAGGATCAAGAGTAGGCATGGGTGATGTAGGTGTGATGGGAGATTGGAAAGGTGAGGTAGGTTCTAATTTTGTTTTCCTTAGTGGCTCTAATCCATCCACAAAGACTTATTTAGGTTTCTTATGAGGGCTCTCAAGGTTGGAGGATACTTGGATCGGATCCGAAGTAGGTGGAGGCTTTGCATAAGGCTTGGTTCTTGTGCTCCGGGTACTCTTTCGAAAGGGTCCTTTACCAAACCGATTGGCTCCTCTTTTGTTGGTGGGAATGATGGGAAAGTATTGGTGTATTACTTCTTGGGGCTTCTTAGGTGTAGGATCAAGAGAAAGTGAAGGCATTGGGGGGTCAACAATAGGTTTCTTTGGTCTTTGTTCTTGGTCTTTTTCACCAATGAAGAAGTAGGGATATCAACAAGATTTTGGTGTTGTTCCAGTAAAGAGGGAGCTTGTGCAATGGAGTTTGGATTTCTTGGAGACAAAGGCTTGGATGGAGAGATAGTTTTTAGGCTAAGCGTTTTGCTTGTCTTAACTGTCAAGTGAGGGTTTGGAAATTGGTAGATAAAGGCATCCCAATTTTTTCCCTGTTTCTCCAACTTGGAAAGAAAAAGGAGCTTGATCAAGCCATGGTGGAAGAGACTATTGTGGGGATTAGTCACATTTTTCCTCACTTTAAAGGACATCTTCTCCAAGCTTTTGAGAAAATAGAAGAGAAAGTTCAAGGGTTTATTGAACAAAAAATGAGCCAGAAATCTAAAATGACAAGCCATGAAGGTGGATTATCTACATTCACATATAATTAACGTTGTGATGATGATGCAGGGATTGACCAGTTATGGATTTATCCAGTCCTTAACATACCCTTTCGCTCCTGAAATGCTCTCAAATTCGGGCTTAAACACCCTGTTGTAACTTAGGCATGACAATTGGTGGTTTTTGAACCATCTATCTCCCATTCTTGGGAATTTTGTTGCAGCAACAATTGACTCTTTTGTGACTGCAAATTTAAGAGACCCTACATGTGTTGTCTTACCATAAAAAAGAACTACAAATTGCATAGAGAGGCCATCATCATGGCCTTGCAAACTCAACAGAAATGGCCCCCAACCAACACATAAGAACACTTCCCTGCACTGTGCAAATTCTGGAATGGAAAACAAGTCTGCATAGGAGGAGGGTTCGTATCTCTTGGGAATTGTGATAGAGTTTGAAATCACCAAGAAAGGGTGAAATTGAGACACATAGAGACACAAATTGGGCATAGTCTGAGTGTGATTGGAACAGAGGGAGAATTTTACCAAGTAAGGGTGTGAACAGGCCAAGAGATGGAACAGGTTTAACACAGTCTGAGTGTGATTAGAACAAAGGAAAAATCGATAGAGGTTGGGCGCGATTCCTTGATGCAGGGCAGAGAAAATGGAAAGGGAAAATGAAATAATAGAGTGCTCAACCCGATTTTGGATTCTCTTATGGTGGAGTACATTGTCCACATGTGCACATGAGCTGCCATGTGTGGGAGATTAAAATTTGATGGCAAGCTTGGGAGCAATGGATTGGTGCATACTTAGATCAATCTCCAAGTCTTTTGACTTGGACATTTGATCATAACCATATGAAGCATCTGTTAATCAATGCCTACAACCAATGCAATTAAATATAATTGAATTCTAGTTACCTGGAATCTAGGACAGTTACTAGTATGCAATTCAATGGCACTTCAAAGGACACTTCAAACGACATTTCATCTGACAGCTCATACGGTACTTCATCCGGTACCCCTATATTAAGTGCATTTTCGCCTCTTATAATGGATAGCCTGCAATTTTGAAGTGTTTTTGACAACCATAACGGTTAATGAGCAGAGGCAGAGTGCTCCATGCTTACTCATTCTTCTTGTATATGACATATAGTGTCAAAACCTATAATGAATGGGTTATATAAAATGTCAAACCCTATAATGAATAGATTGTAATGAATGATAAATTGATAAGGAGTGGTCTGTTGAATAACCAATAAAGAGTGGTCTATTAAGCATGAGTTCAGTAATGTATAGCACACAAGAGTGAAGCATTTAAAAATAACATGATTATCAATGTAATAACTTGTATCATGGTAATAATACAAAAATTATTGCAAAGACTCATTTCTCCAGGCAATAATCATTTGTCAGCTCATGAACCCCCCCTCCCACACTTAAGTATTTTGACACCTCACAATCAAAAGTATAGGAAACTAGTCAGTATCCCCCAATAGACAAAGATTTACAATATGTCAAGTGTAAAGATGAAATTTCACAGATTGGTCCGACGAGACAGTTAGGAGATGGCCCCACCTATAGGATAAGAGATCCTATATATAGATAAGAAGAGGTAGGAAAGAGAGTTTCAAGATAGTCTTAGAGTCATTTCCTAATGGAAAGTTGATGATATTCATTAACCTTAGCTTAACCACACATACTCCATGTCAGCTTTGTCTGCAAGTAACACCATACATCAGGACACATTTAGATTTATTATTTATTTTTGTCAGATCATCATCCTCGCTAAGTAGAATGCCCTGCTGCCAGCAAGCATGTTCAGTACTCCGACGGGTTTACCTAGTCATACCATAGGCCGGTACCCGTTTCCAGCAAACCTGTTCAATATCCCGACGGGTTAGCCTCTTAAACCCTCAGAGACTAGCCCTCCATCCTTTAAGATTTTAGTATAAGATTTCTTATGCAAGAAGATGGGGGAACATCTATGAAACAATGTTTTTTCCTTTTTCTTTTTAATTGGGATGGTATTTATGTTAGAGTATGACTTTCCATTATATTGTTTAGTGGTTGTCCCGATGTAAGAGGTACTTAAGAGGATGTGGCCTATCTAAAGATATGATATAATCAAGCTATTTAGTGTGTAGTGTATGGTACCATTGAGGAAGAACATAAAGGTATCTCTAGGCTCAACTTACTTTCTTCTTTTGTAATTATTATGATGTTTCCATGACTAACTGCTAATGAGACCTCATTGTTACTCTTTGATAAAGACACTTAACTTACTTACTCAGGTTTCTTGGAAAAACTGTATGAGAGACCTCTAGGCTTGATAGTTATGGTATCACTTCCTTATACAGTGGTGAAGAGTTTCAAGAGAAACTGCTATAGAATGCCTTAAAAATGATAATTTTTCAAAAACACGGCTAATTACAGTAAGTCATTATGCAATTGATGCTTTAGTAGACACAAAATTTAAGTATAACAATGTTGGGAAGAAAGATCTTGAAACTGTGTACTTCTGGTGAAATAAATACTTGTAGAATTGCCTTATCAACAAAAACTATTTACATATATACAGTAGGAAATTTAAAAAAAAAAACTTTTCAAGAACAAGGGGGAACTTCCCCATCTACTAAGGCCAATGCCTTGTCATTTGTCATGACCTGTAGAAAATATTCTCTGGAAATGGGCTTATGATAAAATTTAAGATGGTGTCCATTTACCACAAAGGAGACTTGTCCATCGTCATTTTTTTTTATTTTTACAACTCCATTGTCATATACAGTGTCTACCTCGTAAGGGCCCAACAAACGGGTGGTAAGTTTTCCTTTGAAGATTTTGAACCAGGAATCAAACAACAGGGCCCAATCACCAGGCTAGAAGTGTTTCTTTTTAATAAACGTGTCATGCCACTTGCTCCTCTGGTTTTGGACCAATATTGTCCATTGGATGGCATATTGCCTGATTTCATCCAACTCATTCAACTATAGGGGTCGTTTCCTTTGAGCCTCATCCAGTTTCAATCCTATTTCTGCGGCAATACGGAAGGTCCTTACTTGGAATTCTATTGGTAAAAGTACTTGTTTCCCGTACACTATATCATAATGTGTATGTCCAGTGGTATTTCTCTAGGTAGTTCGGTATGCCCACAAAGCCTCTAGGAGCCTATCAGCCCAATCTCGGTGATGTAACTAAATAATCTTGGTCAAGATGGCTTCCATAACATTTTCTGTGGATTCTACCTGACCATTGTCTTGTGGGTGGTATGGAGAAGATTTACAATGTTTAATCCCATATTTATCTGTTATCTCTTTCATCAGCTTGGAAGTGAATTCAGTGCCTTTGTCAGTAACAATTTCATGAGAGACAACGAAGCAGGTAAAGATGTCTTCATAGATGAATTCGACAACATACTTCTCTATGGCCCTAAATAGGGATTTTGCGTCTACCCATTTGGCGGCATAGTCCGTAAAAACCAAAATATAGTTCTTCCTATGGGACATGGGTGAAATTGGTCCTACAAAGTCGAGGGCCCATTTTTCGAAGGGTTCTATCATAAATTGGGCATGTAAAGGCATTTCTTTAGATGATGTAGGTCTCCCTAAACTTTGGCAACTATCAAAACTTCTCAGATACTTGGCAGCATCTTTGAAAATGCTAGGCCAATAGTAGCCTGAATATAACACCTTATATGTTGTACGTTTGTCAGAGAAATGGCCACCACATGGTCCATCATGACAACTTCGTAGTATATCAGGTACCTCTTCCTCTCAAACACATCTATGAATAATCAAATCAGGACCTGTGCAAAAAAGATCATGACCAACCCAAGCGTAATTATCACTTTGTGTAATAATTTTCCGCTTTTCATGAGATGACAAATGAGACGGTAACTTCCTAGTGGCCAAATAATTTTCCATATCCGCAAACCATGGGGTATTGACAGAAAGGAAGAAAATATGCTCATCTGGGAAACTATCATCTACAGGGATATCATCATCCTCATTTTTTATTTGGGAAAGAAGGTCAGCTACTACATTATCCTTTCCAGGTCGGTCAAGCATAGTGATGTTAAATTCTTGCAATAACAAGAGCCACCTAGTCACTCGACCATTAGTTATAGGTTTATTCATGAGGAACCTAATGGAGGAATGGTTGGTGTGTACAAATACTTCATAACCTATAATGTAAAGATGAAATTTGTTAATAGAATGAACAACTGCCAAGAATTCCTTCTCGATGACTGTGTAGTTCAACTCGGCAAGGGACAAGTTCTTTCTTATAAAATAAATGGCATAGGACTGTTGGTCTTCTTTCTGCCCTAATACCCCTCCTATTGCGGTGTCGGAGGAATCAGTGGATATATGAAATGGGAGAGTCCAATTAGGCCCTCTAAGAACTGGTGGCACCGATAGCTTAGCTTTCAGGGTTTCGAAGGCAGTTTGACACTGCTCAGTCCAAACAAAATCAACATCTTTTATCAATAATCCAAACATAGGTGCAACAATCTTTGTAAAATTTTCAATAAACCATCATTAATATTCGACATGTCCAAGAAATATTCTCACCTCTTTCTGATTCTTGGGGAGTGGAAGTCTAATAATGACCTCGATCTTTGCAGGATCGACTTTTATTCCTTCATATGAAACATGATGTCCTAGAACCACTCCTTCAGTTAGCAACATTTTGCGTTTTTCCTGACTTAGGGATAGGTTCATTTCCTAGCATCTGATGAGGACTTTTTCTAATTTGTCTAAGGATTCCTGGTAAGTGTTTCCATAAACTATGAATTCATCCACGTAGACCTCCACACAATCATGAATAAGATCGGAAAATATCCCTAATACTGCTCATTGAAATGTGGCAGGATCATTAAACAATCCAAATGGTAAGACCCTATAGGCATAGGTGCCCCAAGGAAAGGTAAAGGTAGTATTGTCCTGGTCCTAGGGTGCTATAAGAATATGATTGTACCCATTGTACCCATCTAGAAAGAATAAATCCTTCTTTCCATACAAGGTATCTAGAACTTGGTCAATGAAAGGAAGAGGAAAGTAGTCTTTCAGAGTGGCCTTGTTGAGTTCCCAGAAATCAACATAGATTCTCCATTTCCCGGTCACTTTCTTTGGAACCACTACAAGTGGGGATACCCACTTACTGTTGGAGATGGGATAGATAAATAAAACATTTAACAACTTCTAGATTTCCTCCTTGACTATATCTTTAAGTGTTGGGTTCATCCTTCTCTGGGGTTGCCTAACATGTGTCACTTCCCCCTAGGTATATATGTGATGGATGCATGTGTTAGGGTGTATACCCTTCATGTAATTTTATTCCCAGGAAAATGCTCCTATTTGTTATTTAAGGATATCTACTAACTGTTTATGTTGGTCTGTATCTAGCCCAGAGTTTATATGTAAAAAATTCCATGGACTAATCTCATAGGGCATAGTATAAGACATGGAAGACTCCTCTATTTCGAAAATAAAATATGTCGAAGACAAAATGGATGGATCTAATTGTTCTTGAAATTCTTCCCCAAACATGTACTCAAATTGGGGAAAATACTTTGGAAAATCCACACATGTGATAGTAGAAATAAATTGGTTTAGTACATTTTCTAATGTATGCTCCTGAAGTGCCCATGCATGGTCACTAGGCAATACGTGTTCTTCCCAGTTTCTGTTCTCTATGGATATTCAAGCCACCATATATTCTCCATAATAGGTTGAGATGGAGGGTAAATGGTGAGCTTATGTATAGAGAGACCATTTGAGATGGTCATTTCTCCTTCTCTACAGCCAATAAATGCATTGGTTGTGGCTAGCCAAGGTCTTCCCAAAATAACGAGATGGCCTCTGGCAGGATCCTTTGAATAAATGACAAGAAAATCTATGGGGTACTCCCATGAGGCTAAAGTAACCATGACATCATCTAAAATCCCTTCAGGTATAACCCTAGTCTTATCTGCTAATTCCAAAATGGTTGGGGTAGGCCGAAGAAGAGGTTGTAACTATAATTGTTCCAAGATAGTAGCATTCATAACATTCATGGTTGCCCCTAGGTCTATGAGAGTGTTTCCAATGGAGACCTCATTAATGGTTATGGTCACTACGGGGTTTCCTAGATTCCCATATTTTGCTAGCTTTGGCTACTCTAATATGTAGTCAGGGTCCTTTTGCTTCCTACTTTGCTTCTTAATACACAATTATTTGACTACCTTACTGTAGATTGGAATGTCTTTAATAACTTTAAGCAGGGGAATCTTGACACAAATATTTTTCAACTCATTCAAAATGTCAAATTCCGGTCGGGTGGTAGGTTTCTCGATTACAAATCAGTTTGGATAAGGAGGGACCTTCGTAATTTGTGAAGGTTCATTTTGGGGAATCTTCGATTCTTGAGTCCTTGGGATAATAACATCTTCCCACCTAGTGTCATCTGTGGGTTATTGGGTGGTTTCTTCTTCTTCTTCTTCCTGGATTACTACTAAGGGTCTCTACCTATCTAGAAATTTTCCCAATATTAGTTGAATTTCTTGTAATGGAACATGAGTAATAACATATGTCGGGAAGGCCTACATCTCAACATTGTTAATAGGTTGAGGGGTCTTATTATTAGGATTTGGCATTGGCTGTGTCGGTAATAGTGTTGGTTTCGGGGAGCTTGCATTTTGAAATTGTAGCGGTTGTTGTTGTGGGATAAGAGGTAAAGGTGGTGGAACAAAACCTGGAAAAAGTTGTAGAGTGTTCGATGAGAATTAAGGATAAGGATGGTTTTACATAGGGATAGGTGGAGCTTGACGGTTTCCTTGGTTGTGCCCTCCCCTCGATCCTTGAATCCAAGGATGTTGGTACTAAGTAGACCAGTTTTTCCAACCTAGTGAGTTCCACTGTTGTTGTTGATAATAGGGTGGAACTTGAGACTGTAGATCTGGGTATGTGGGTTGATTCCTAGGCTGCCATGGCCTCCTAGGCGCATAATAAGACTCCCCAGGGTCTCCACTCCTATATATGGCTAATAAACTGGGAAAGGATGCACATTTTTCAGTCACATGGTCTTCTGTACAGAAGCCACAAACTGAAATGTTATCTAGTGGGCACTCCCCTGAGGAATACTTCCTCCTGCATCTTGGGAAATATATGCTCATTGCTACATTTTCCTCCTCCTGTTTCTTTTTGAGTTTATGGGTATCCAACTAGGCACCTATTGTGCTTAAGATGTCAGTCTTAAATTTTTCTAAAAGGTTCCCTATCTCTACTCTCATGATACCACCTGAACTAACTAGTTTTAAGCTTCTATTGTAAGGGTCCCCAACATTCTTTCCTGTTTTGGCTCTACTCCTTGAGTAGTTTTTACACATTTTACATTTTCATCAAATGGTTTATGAGAAATATCACCTGATTCCATTAGGTTAAGAATCTCTAAATATTCTTCTGAAATTCCCTTAAGGAAAGGAGCCCTAACTGTATCCTCTGGGAGGTCGTGGTATTTTGACTTCTGGGAGATATAACCAAATGTTTCCATATAGTCTTCTAGGGTCTCGTCTTATAACTATTGGACATTAAAGATGTCATTATGATACTCTTTGGTCTTGTAGTAGTCTTGGTACTTCTTAAGAAAGATGTCTTTCATGGATTTCCAAGACCTAATACTAGATTCTCCCAACCCCATGAACCATCTTAATGCAAAGTCTTTGAGGGCAACAGGAAAGAGTTTTAATTTACGGGCATCTTGCACATAGTTGTAGCTCCTACACAGGATGTCAAATTCGAATAGGAAGGTGTCTGTGTAAGGTAGCTAGAGAGGTAGTGGGGGGGGCCCAGAGGGCCCATAGTGATAATAGTG
>SNQJ01S0076425.1:5700-36760 GCA_010110895.2 Picea sitchensis
CCAAGGGTGACTCATTGTGCTACCAAAAAAGAATATATATTTCCCGTCCCCTCTTTTTGGGTATTTTGATTTTGATTTTGATTTTTGTCTTTTTCAATTTTTTTAAAGAGCTTTGAAAAAGAATAAAAGAATGCTACATTACAAAGGAGGAACGAGTGTCGCAAGAAAGCATACTAGTTTCAGGCGCAAGGAACACACTAATGCTCAGAGAAAGAAGACATGTGCAAGAAAAGGACACTCGGGGAAAATTCCTCCATGGGTCAAGGTGTCAGGTCACAGAGGCAAAGTGCTACAAGGCTTACGTATAAGCCATGGTTCAAAGGTTCAATTGAGAGCAACATGGAGACAACATTAGGCCAAATATGCAAAGATGAAAATGTGATTAGCAAGACACAATGAAACCCCCTTCAATTTGTTTTTAACGAGCCCAAAGAAGGTAAGATCGGTAGTCTTTTAACGTTTAGAGAGTCTGAAAAAACGTAAAAGAAGACTCCAAGGAGTACCTTTTTCGGAAATATTCTAGTCAGTTCAAAAAAGGGGTAAACTGGAACCGAAAATATGTCTATTCAAAACGATTTTAATGAGTGTGACAAAGAAAAGATCACTCTGCAATCTTTTCAATTTTTAGGAGTCTGAAAAGAGCTTAACTATGGAATCACAACCTTTTTTTGAATTTAGTCCCCTTATCTTGAAAAAGTATAAAAGTTACTGAGGAGAACTCTCCCAGTGAGATGAATCTCCCGAGGCGTGCATTTTTCCTCCATAATCCATAGGCCGGAAAAAGGGGTAAATTCATGCTGGTAGATGTTCTTCTGTACCAATTTAACGAGTGTGAAGGAACAAGGTCACTCAGCGATCTTTTCAATTTTAGGGAGCCTGAAAAGAGCTTAACTATGGACTCTATGGGGGTTTCTTTTTCGTAAGTAATCTCCAAGGCCTAAAAAAGGTGATAAACCAAAACCAAGGAGAATGTTCATTTTCCATAAATTTAGTCCCTCGGGCCCGAAAAAGGGTTAAAATTATACCTGAGAATACTCTTCTAGCGAACCAAAGTTCCTAGATTATACCTTTGTTCATACAATTGACCATCCGGACCGAAAAAGGGGTAAACTATTGTCAGACAGATGTGCCTTCAAGTTTGAGTTTGGTGAGCATGAAGGGAAACAAGATCGCTCGGCAATATTTTCATGTTTAGAGAGTCTGAAAAAGGGATTAAAGAAGACTCTAGAAGGTTACTTTTCTCAGTTAATCCAGACAATATTGAAAAGCATAAATGTAGTCTCATCGGATGTTGATTTCGTATTTCAAAGCGAGCTTGAAAGACAACAAAGTATGCTCATTTTGGGAGTCTCGACGGTGAGGCCAAAAGTGATGGTGCATCAAACGAATGAGGCTCAATCTTGTAATCATGACAGGGCTAACAAGAACTCCCGAGCCTAAACTCATTATAGATAGCATAGACGCCAAAATGCACAAGGATCTATCTAGGGCATCCATGTAAAGGTAGGCTCTACCACCTAATCATGACACTTCTAAAGAAACAATGATGGTTCTTTGTCGCAGTTCGGTGGGATCGATCCTATGGCAACGCGGAAAAGACAACAAGATGCAGAAAGTGGAGGTGAAATCCTAACTTATATGCAAAAAGTTTGAAAAAATAACTTTTACCGAAGGATTTTTTAAAGTGACCCACCTCCCCAAAAGTTACCTAACCAAAAGGCAAAGTGTATCATAACATCCAAAAAGAAACACAAGAACAAAAATAAATGATTTCCAAGCCAGAAAAAATGACAAAGGAGGTCAAAAAAGTGGCAAAAAGGGCCCAAAAAGTCTATAAATAGAAGCTGACAGCTCATTTTCACCATTGCAATTTGAAAATTAACCAAAAGGTAAAAAATACCCCTTTGCTAAAGAAGTTGATTTCGGGAGCTTCAGAGGATGAAATGAACTTCCACTTGGACCAAGTAAGTACAAACTCATCCCTCCTGCATTTCCATTCTTCCTTTATGCATTAATTTTTGTTTTGGGGGAGGTGTGCTCCCCTAAAAAGGAGTGGCCCTACATGTACGCGGGTTGTCCAAGGAAAGCTCATGTATGTACTCCAAAAGAAAATAGTATGTACGCGTACATACATGACTATGACCAAAACAACCCACGTGTGTACTCCAGAAGAAAATAGTATGTCCACGTACATACGCGACTTTGACCAAAACAACCCCCGTACACCCTCAAAAGCATGGAAAAATTAAGAATGCAAGAGCTAACTCCCCTTTGAACTGTCATGCAACAGGATGTATGTCCACTGGAGGGAGAGGGAACACAAGGATATTGATATAATGGTCGATGAGGACCCTGCTTCCATTGCCACATTGAAATAATCTGGGTTGTGGAAGTTCTTCCAGTGTTCATTTATGAGGGCACAACCCAGGTTATTGAACACCCTAGTTGATTAGTGGAATCCAGATGCAGAGGATTTTATGATAAAGGGACAATTGTTGACTCCAATGACTGAGGATATATACTTCTTGACTGGCCTCTCAAGGAGAGGGGAACCAATCAATCTGTGAACTTTTTCCCTTGGATCTTTCAACATTGAAGACTACATCAGGATGTATTGTGAGGTCGACACTAAGAAGGTAAGTTCTCAAGTTCCCATTAACAATATTACCAGTTTGTCACTAAAGGTGATCCTATTAATTATTAGGTGGATTACTGGATCTGCGACCCTTCACCAGGCTTCCCGAGTGCACATGCATTGTGAAATTCAGTTCCAGGAAGCACATATCTATGACTGGAGTACGACCATGCTCACATGCATGAAGATGCAGTTGACAGAGTGTCGAGAGTGTAGCAACAAGAACTTTGGGTTTGGCACCATCCTTTGCTCGTTCTTCTTCAAGAGAGTTCCCAGTCTGTGTCCCAGAGAGACTGTATGGGGGCACGTGGCCTCCTTCCCAACGGTATCTAGATGGGAAACATTGCTTCCACGACAAGGGGGGGGAGGACCATAGAGGACTTCGATGACAACTTCTTTGACTGGTGGGCATGACAGATTCCAGTGATAGAGGACTACCCCTATGTTGGAATCAACTTCTCGAGAGATCTCGACAAACTCGTACCTCCCGAAAAGGAGCAAGGAGAGCTAGGTACATGTTTTAAAAGGTATTTCATTTTTAATTTCTTTTATATATATTATATTTATATGCATTAGAGTATTGACAACTATGTATTTTTTATGTATAGATGTGGGACCAGTGCGCCTGGTGGACTTCATGAGGACTCGGCAACCTCCTCGACCAGAGGAGGGACGAACAATAGTCGGTGGACCAGCTGTCGCAGGGGACCTCCAGCCAAAGAGGCTGAGAGAGTTTTGAGGTGGGTGGAGCGCAACCTCACCGTTCTCACTCGTACAGTACCTATGGCCGAGATCGAGGATCTCTCGTCATCCATGCAGCCTCATGTAGTGGGGGTGCCATGGACTTGGATCCAACATTTTTGGTGTTTTTCCAACGTTGTCGTTCACTAAGGCAGGGCCAATAGGCCTATAGCTTATATAGGCTAGACTACTATGTGTTGAGAGCACCTTTTGTATATTTATGAGGGCATAAGCCCTATGATGTATACCAGACCTTATTTTTTGAGGCATTTGCACCCACCTATGTAATCTGACATTTTTGAAATATATATGCATGTGTGTTTACATCGTTATCATCTTATGGATCACATTTTTTACAAATGTATGTACATGTGTATGTGTGTGCTTCTTTTTATGTGTGTGCAATATGATAATCTAATACTTGATTAGCTAGAGTATATGTCATTTAATTTAATCTCCTAGGAACATGGATATACATTATGTATTCAAATTAACATTCTAAGAGACATACCCTAAGGAAACGTTGGTGTAAAGTAGGATCATAAACGCGGTAAACTCCATTTAACTGGGACACAACCAGCTGAGCATCTAAGTAGACCCGGAGGTGAGATATGTCATGAGACAAAGCGTCACGAAACAACTCTATCATTGCGTTGTACTCGGCGACATTGTTTGTGGCATCACCTAGATAGATACCTCTAGAAGATAGCAATTGGCCTTCAGGTGTGAAAATCACCCAAGCTGCGAAAGGAAGCCTCCAAGTGTGTTGGCTAGCACCATCCATGAACTCAAAGAACAACTTTGATTCACTTGACATCTGCCACAGTGAAAAAGATGACATAAATAACGACAGGTCCATAAAAAAAAGACAAAAAACTGTATAAGAAATATACATATGTACAAGAAGTCACCCATGTGACCAACCTAAGAGTAATACTTCTTGAGGTAGAGCCCATTTCTAGGATTCACCAAGGAATTTCCCTCAAATTCAACCAGACGGTAAGCACCCTTCTTCAAGACCTATTTCACGATGAAAGGTCTGAACCACATGGGTTTAAACTTGCCTGCCCCCAGGGAATCCTTGTCTTTATCATAGACCAAGACAAGATCGCCTTCGGAGAAAATACGAGGACGAACAAACTGATCATATTGACACTTGACTTGTTTCTTATGAGCCTCATTGGTCAAGGCCGCATCACAATGTTTCTCATCGAGTTGTTCAAGATACAATAGGCATTCCTCAACCGGTGAAGTGTTTGGCAATAACTCCACTGCCAAATTTAAAGACGGGATATGGCACTCAATAGGCAAGCCTGCCTCCAACCCATATACGAGTTGAAAAGGTGAGAATCTGATGGTAGTCTTTACATACGTGGTAGGCCCATAATGTTGAATACAACATCAAATTCCAATTTGACTTGGCAGAATTGATCGTCCACTGAAGAATAGTCTTGAGCGACTTATTCACAACTTCCACCTGACCATTCACTTGTGGGTAGTAGGGTGATGAATTTTCTTGCCTCAACCCAAGATTTGATATTAACTCGGACATCATTTTGTTTTGGAAGTGACTGCCATGGTCAGTGACAATATCCTTCGGGATGTCGAACCTTGCTACTATCTAGTTAAAAATGAAGAGAGTTGTTGTTTCTCCATCATTGTGAAACGTTGACATAGCCTCGACCCACTTTGTGAAGTAGTCTACTGCTACAATGATATAACGATGCCCCCTGGATGAAGCTAGGTGTCATGTAGTAAAATCAATCCTCCACTTAGTGAAGAGACCAACCGCAATGACGAGAAACATGGGAGCAGGACGTGCCTGCATCTTCCAATATAAGATCTGACACGGGTGACACTTATTGACCGACTCAACACAATCTTTGATTAACGTAGGCCAAAATTAATCGACACATAGAATATTTTGGGTTGTTTCCAACCCAGAAAAATGACCACCACGTGATCCAGTGTGGTAGTCATTAAGAACGAGTTTTGCTTCCTCGTGTATAAGGCACCGACAAAGAATGCAATCTACGCCTCGAAGATACAAAGTGTCATCAAGTATGAGATAGTTTTGTGCTTGATGGTGAATTTGTCAACACTCGTCGCGGGAAGCAGAAGCAGGGCAATTCAAATTCTGGATATAGACTAGTATATCTCCATACCAGGGTTCTGAATATGCGATCAGAAAAAGACCTCCTTTGATAGGCGATTCTTCGGGCATAACATCACTAGATTCGACCGGAAGTTCCAAAATAAGTTTTGCAAAGGCCAGTAACTTTTTGGATTTCGCAGAAACAAAATCCAAGTCAAATTCCTGGAGAATTACAATCCGTCTACTGATATTTCCGCCAATGACCCGTCATTTCAACACATATTGAAATGGATTCACAACGACAATGACGGTGGTCTTGTGAAGCAAAATGTAATGACGGAACCACTGGACAACATGCATTGTTTCCAACGCAAGTTTCTCAACATGGGAATAGTTGAGTTCCAACCCAACTAGGCCTCGGCTCAGGTAATAAATAACATTCTCCTCAAGCAGATCGTCCTCTTGAACCAATACTATGCCTATGGTCGACTCTGCAGCAGCCAAGTACAACAAGAAATCTTTGTTATAATCGGGAGGTCGGAGTAGAGGGGCAGACGTAAGGGAGTGTTTCAACGCTTCAAAAGAGCGTTGGGAGGCTTTGTCCCAACATAAAGGGAATCCCTTTTTCAATAAACACATGAACCCTTTACTGGTCTCGGTGTAGTTCGCGACAAAACACCGAAGAAAGTTTTCTTTCCTCTGTAAGCTCTGAATCTGGGGGTATTGTGCACGGGGGAGGAAACTGAACTATCGCCTCCACCTTAAGAGGATCGACCATGATCTTTGTTGTCAAAATAATGAAACCAAAGAGACAACCTGATGTCACACAGAAACTGCATTTCATAGGATTCAAGCAAATCTGATAATAACAACATCGTTCAAAGATTAGTCGGAGGTGTGTGGGATGATCAGATCTCTTGCGAGAGCGTGATGCGAGATCGTCAAGATAAGACTCGACTATATTTATAAGGTCATGGAAAGAAAAAGACGTGGCCCGTTGAAAAGTGGCTCCAACATTCTTCAGGCCAAAAGACATCTTACGATAATCAAATGTGCCCCAAGGACAAATAAAAGTTGTTTTATGCTAGTCTTCGGGTTTGATCTGAATCTGGTTATATCCCGAAAAACCATCCATGAATGAAAATACCTCACAGCTTGTGCATTGATCGACAATCTGATCGATGAATGGGGTGAGAAAATTATCTTTCTAACATGCCTTGTTCAAGTCATGGAAGTCCATGCACACGCGAATCATACAATATTTTTTTTTAACCTGAACGGGATTTGACACACATTATGTCAACTGTATGGGGTAGATAAAATCGGCTTTAAGCAATTTCTCTACCTCAGCCTTAATTGTTGCCGCTTTCTAAGGATTTACTGGATAAATCTTCTGTCGGACCATCTTGGCATCAGGGTAAGTCATTATCTCATGTTCAACAATTATTGGTTCTATTTCTAGCATTTCCTCGTAAGACCTGGAAAAAACGTTGTGGAATTCCTTAAATAACTTCGTCTAAATTTGAATCTCTTTGAGGGAGAAGTCTGCTCCGACAAAAACATTCTCCATGATGCTAGGGGTTTTGGATATATCTATAGGGATCATTTCAGCGATACTCTCCATATTACCCTCGGCGTAAACTGCATGTGTAGCCAAAGGATTAATAGGACAAGACCTATCTCCAGTCATAGTCAACACAAATTCACCTACCTCTATTCTTCTTAACTATGGGAGGAAATAAGATCTGTGATGGAGATCATCCAAGGGTATGTCTGGACCAGTCAATGCCTCAAGAATCGCCTCATATGAGGGTTAGACCAGGTCTAAAGAATCTGTAGTGGCAAGGGAACCTTGAGCCCAAATAGGCTCGAGAAGTGGATCTAACTCCTGTGCAGGAGTCAAATCGAGGATGGACGAAGCTTGTTGGACAATGTTGTACGCAACTTCTATCGCGGACAAGGGCATGGCCATGCCATAATTCCCCGTCCCTTCCATTGAGGTCAATGGGGAAGGAAGAGTCCACGGATCATGAAAGTAAGTCGTTTGGAACGACGACATTTGAAAATTTTCAGCCCTAGGCTAGTCGGGGGAAGTCGATGTAAGCTTGACATCACCAGAAGGAGGCGGGTAATTGAAAGTACCCATCAATGATGGACACAAACCAACTCCTGCGTTGATGGTGTCGGGCTAAGGATTATCAATCATTGGGACCGTGGATTACCCCGATGAAGGGTCGGGACGGGAGAAGGAAAATTGGTCAATGGTCATTATTCGGCCCTTGTGTGGAAACAACAAGACCCAGAAATCTGTGGCAACCACTGCATGCATTTCATAGGTCCAACTCCTTCCTAACAAAATGTTGTAGTCGAGAGGTGCATCAACCACTTCAACTTCAACGCACACGATCTTCCCTCCTAACTGCACGGGGAAAGAAAGAATGATTCCATGTGGTATGAACAATAGATCGTCGAAAGCAGTAAGAAATGTAGGTGATGGAGACAAAATAGGTTGGCCAATGGCCTTCCAACATGCCAAAGACATCACGCAATTTGAGGCACCCTTGTCAACCACCGTACGGAAGATATTCTGAGTAAAATATTTCGTGGTATAAGCCACTACTATCTGAAATGTAACGTGGTAAGGAAGATGAGGATTCAAGTCGATTGGATCAAGAACGATCACTCTCGGGTTGCAAGTCTCTGCAGATCCTAGGGTGGATAACAGGGCCTTTCTCTGCTAAATGAAGCTCTGGAGGACCTCCAAAGCGGACATTGTGCAAGGGGTTTGTGCCAAATATTCCACAACAGAGTAGTTATGGGCATCCATCGCATTCGGATTAAGAGAAGCTTTCTTGAACACACCTTTGGGGATGTGTGTCATTGTTTCTACCATTGTCTTCTCAATCTGGAGAGGAACTGGTAGGTTTGTGGCTTCTTTACCCTTTTCAACAGATTTTGGCATTCTGTAATCTCGGGTCTTGGTCGCTATATGAGCGTCACCTTTCAACATGTAAACATTTGCGGTCGAGGTATTACCAATAGACACGAGGGCGTCCCTGACTACCCCCTTCCACGCTTGAATATGTTGAGGCTTGAGCCGTGTTTTTCCCATGTGGAAATAGGTTCATCAACACAACAGGTTGTTGTTGCGCCAATAGCTTTTGGGCCTCCATAAGTCGAGGGCATAGGTGAGTCGGGTGGTCCTTTGTGCAAAGGTTACACGGATACTTCGAATTTCTCTTCTCTGTGTTTCCCCCGCCAGCATTGTTATTAACTTTTTTTTCTCCTTTACCCTTCTTGTTCTGTTGTTTTTTCTTTCCTTCGGGCTGCTGGTTAGCCTTCGGGTTCGTCGAATGCACATTGTTTACGTCCGACATTTGGGTAGGGGAAACAGTCGAACTGGAGGTCTGGATGGTTGTTGTTTGTTGTATCGACAATTGCTACAATTGATTTGACAACAGATCAATGGAATTTTCTTGTTCTGAACCAACTATACCATCGGCATGTGGTCCATACTTTTGTCTAGCCTTGTCGAGGATGGACCGTGGTGCATCTAGAAAGATCTAGTAGAGTAATCCAGATTGAGAGTAAATCAGTTTGAGCTGTTGCACTCTTATTATCGCCTCCTCCTCTGAAAACACTCTCGAAGTTGCAACATCCTTGGATAAAACTGGTACCAAAGACTTCAGGAACCACTCCAGCAAAACATCTGGTGGGACCTGTACCTTAATCCAGCGCTTCTGACGCCGCCATTCTCGGATGTGATCTGAGATATGATCGACCTTAGTCTGCTCAAAGTTGGCCAGCAACTCGGTGTCGACATCATATCTCACGGGTAGTTGGAATGGTTTAGGAATACCATCACCAAGTCACTAAAGTAAGAACACCTTGAGCAGTCGAGCTCAATATACCATTTTGTGGCACCCCCGATAAGAGTGCGTTGAAAAAGGTGCAATTGTATGGATTTGTCTCGTAGCAAGTTTGACGAGCACCACAAGTGGAAAGTTGGCACGTGATCACCCAGCTCTTCGCCAGGCTTGCCTTCAAATTTTTGAATATCCGAGGGAAACTTAGTCGGCTTGGGGGGCCAATGTGGATCATGACAAATCGGGTCGTTAAGAAACCTTGACAAGTATGGCAGATGTAGCGTTGCCAAAAACGATAGTTTGGGTTGAGTACTATGTACAAGAAAAAGGGGGCCTGGAGTTTGACTGGCACTAGGTTGTCAAGAAAAGTTGGGTGGTTGTTCAAGGTTCTGGTAGAAACCGTGGCCTTGACCAGCGAACGGAGACTGCTTTTGTTGGGATATCATCGGTTGATTCTCGTAATTGGTCGACGTGGGTTGGGAGGGGATTTCTTCCTACGTTGTGTTCCAAATATTTTGGAAGGGGATGCCCCCAATCGATCCAACGGGCATAGGTACTAAGCCTTGTCTGGGGTTCCATTGTCCATGGAAAGGGTTTCCCCCGACCGACATCCCTTACAAGGGAACTAATCCCTTCCAAGGATTCCAAAGTCCTTCTGAGGAGAAAAATATTGTTCTTTCCCCCTTGCATAGGAATAATACCCTGCACAAGATTTTGTTGTCCAAACACAGGGTTTCCCCTAGCCAAGACGGAAGCCAAAGAAAAATCGTTATTACCAAACACATCGAATAAAGAGAACGACATGGATCCCATCGACGTAGTGTAATACGAAGGTCCCAAACTGCCTCCTCCAAACAAGTTTTAGTTAGATATTGGCCCGATGGGTTGTTGGAAAGCACCATCGAGCGAGGGGGATGGAGGAGGTATATGACCCCCACCGTAAGGGATAACATTGAAGGGGACTGAAGTGCCCCTAGTAGACCCTTTCATGGGAGAATTTGAGCTCCCTACCCCCAGACCCATGGTCTGTAAGGTGGAGTAGGTAAGGACTGAGTTCGAATCAAAGCTGGGCATCCCATATTAAAATGGAGGGCCCGTCGCACTCTGCGTAAACGAAGCAGTGGTTTCCATCAATGACAGTATCGGACCACTGCCCGAGGTAGAGGGAGTCGAGACCACTATGGTCCAGACTGGAAAAGGTGGGTTAGGAGGCAACATACCCCCTTGTAGTAGTAGCCGAAACGGGAGTATGAGGACTCCTAGATGAAGTAGCAGCATTTTCTTCCATAGTTTCTTGTAAGACTATCTGATGCTCGTAAGGTGTCACCCTCGGAGGGACAACTTGTACCAAGATTGGCGTCGACAAGTCAGTGATCGGAGGGTTGGCTAGCTCAAGAGATTACGCTCCAAGGTCATAAACAGTAGGTTCCTCTAGAGTCGAGTAATCTCCTCTCAAAGCAGGCTTGGGCACAATTTCCTGCGGCCCGGTCACTTCGAATGACCCTTGTTGGTCAAGTCTTCGTCGTAACGATGGTAGTGGTGTCTCTAATGCAACTGCTAGCAGGCCCTTAAGCCTTCGCGACCAGCATAGCTCTTGATCTTCCACTTTGTGAAAATATCAACGACACAGTAAGGCTTTAACTAGCATTTAAAACCAAGCACACATAAGAAAACTTCCTATAAGATAAACCAAGCAAACCACTATCTAGTAGGAAGAACAATTACGCCAGCCAACACTAAAGAAACTTACTGGTGCAAGTGCAACTCGAACACGGAAACACCCTCTGGGTATACTCTGCAAAGTTTGACCCAACGTCTGCCCTAGGTATCGCGGTATACCCCCACAGTCACCTGTGTAAGTCCCTAGAATATAGGAAACTAAGATTCCAACTCGCAAACAGTCACCAGGCAGGTACAGTCAATAGTCGGGTGGACATCAATGAGCAGGATAACAAGTCTAAAACCTACCAAGGGTATCAAAAGCAAGTGGTATGGAAGACAACAGAGGATCTCGAATGGATTCGAGGTCCACGAAGCTTCGTAGGCAAATGCCAGCGATAGTATCTCACGACGAATCCTCAATATGTGTTCCCCAATACGTTTAGTCCGGATTTGGAGGGGTTATCTCTGCTTCCTTTCCTCAAGCAACATCATGTTTAGCCCCTGTGTTTAGCATCCAGCTTCATTTTTTTAATTATCATTGTAAAATTTCAAGTTCAAGATGGTTGTCAAATTTTTTTATTTAGTTAGTTTAGCTTGATATTATCATATAATTTTAAATTTCACAATAGATAAATGATATCCTTATAAAAATTTAGAATTTTCTCTTTATTGTTAAATCATATGCATCAATTAACACACACTATCCATGTTAGGGAACAAAAAAATCCTGAAGATATCCTTTCTACCAATTTGAGTGCAAGGCTAACACACCCCTAGTGGCATCCTAAGAAAATAGTATATTTAAGGATGAAATGGTTGTTGAGTGATAAGGAGACCATTCCCTATTAGATAATTCATTTTGTAGGTATAAGGTTCTAAGTGAATCTTTCAAATACTCAGATCCTATTTCATTTTATCATAATATTATGAGTTGTCGAAGGAGACAAAGTTTTTCCAATTCTGCTCCATATGAAATACAAGTGATATAGTGCAGAGACTGAATCAACATCACTAAAAAGTACAAAAACCCTATGTGGAGTGGATTTAGATGTAGTAAATATATAATGGTATTACACTTGCATCCAAATCATTGGACCCTTGTCGATGACTTATAAACCCTCGTATATTATAGGTAGAACTAGGTACTACCACTTCTAGCTTGTGAACCCAAAGTATGAGTAGGGGTATGAATGGAGGTCATGTTCCCCTTGGTGACCATCAATGCGATGAGGAGTTGGTCCATGAAGTGCATACTTTAAAGAGCCAATTTAATGAGAAGTTCTCTCATCTTCGAGAAATCAAAGGTATGCTAGAGTCTTTGAGATCTAAGATAGAGAATCATGGAAAAATACCATTAGAGGAAGAAGAACCTCGTCAAAAGGAATCCCTTAAGTGTTATAAATTGGGTTATGAACTAAGGATGTAGAAGACTCCCACTGCCAATGGGATCATCAAAAGAAGCAATGAGGTAAAATCATGGTTAGAGAATATTGAAAGGCACGTGATGTTACATGATTTCAACCCTTTGGAAAAGAGAAATTTTGCTAACTACTAGTTGACCAATGATGTAAACCTATGGTGGGATCATCTAGAGCAAAAGGAAAAAGTGGATGAAGAGCACCTAAGTTGGCTTAATTTCATGCTCACTTTGAGGAAAAGTACCTTGGAAAGACATATCATTAGAAGAAATAAAATGGGTATTTCCCACTCAAACAAGGTAGTATGATAGAGGAAGAGTGTGAACATAAGTTTGTAGAGATAAAAAAAATATGCCTTTGGTCTTAGTGAAGAGTTTTGAGTTGAGATATTTATTGGTGGACTTGGGGACTAAGCCAAAGATAAAGTTAGAGAATTCATGTCAAATACCTTGTCAAAAATAATGCATAGCAGCAGGATATGTGGAGTTGAGGCCTAATGGAAAGATTTAAGTGGAAAGTTGGATCAGAGGTTCAATGGACAGAAGACTTGAATGAGAAAGTATGATCAATGGAGTTTCAATCCAACCCCACCACTTGAGTCCAAGAAAGAAGACAAAGCTCTTGTGTAACACCCCTTGATGCATGTGGTTACTATGGTATTTTCATTTTTCTAGGATGGTGGATGTTGTTATTGATTATGGATCATTGTCTATTCACTAATTATTGCTAGCCAATACTTACAAGTATCATCCTCCATGGATAATGGTGGAGTTGCCGTTGCTTTTGAGGAATAGGTTGGAACACAACATGAAACATAAAACAAAGTACTACAGATAATCAAAGAGGAACAAAAAAATTATGAAGACGAAAGGTGGTGTCTAAATATATTGTTACAACACTTAAGCAGAGCACACTTTGATTAGAACATCACAGTGCATATTGCACACATAGAGATCCACGTGATCCTTTTTTTCATGATGATAATGACCCAAGGTGTCTTCTATTTATATCCTCAATATCTAACCAACTTCCATAGAATTTGGAAGATCTTGTCCACGTGTAACCATCGGTTGTTAGAGTTGACTCCACCAAATCCACATTGTCAAGTCATCTCTATAAGGATTCTCAACTCGACTAACTATCTATCCAACTCGTAGTCGATTTTTGGGTTGGTCGATCCACCACCCGACTATATTTGACTATTGGTCGACTATCCAACCAACATGCACATAGACTACTTGACCAACTAATGTAATGTGTTGGTCTATCACTCGACTGACTGTATCTAAATGTAGGTCAACCACTCGACCGACTGTATCCAAATGTAGGTCAACCGCTCGACCGACTGAACCCAGGAGATGTATGATCAACCATCAATTATTGATGTTCCAACACCCCCCCATTAGCACGCGTCTTTGGATTTTCAAAAGGTGAAATTACATCATTATGACGCCCTACCATAATTTCAACTTCTTGAATCCCAAACATCATGCATAGCTTGACAAATTTGGCTTCATCCAAAGGCTCGGTGAAGATATCAAAAACATGATCATCTGTTCTACAATATTCAAGAGAGATAACATTATCATGAACCAATTGTCTCAAATAGTGATCATGGAGCTCAACATGCTTCATATTACTATGGGAAACAAGATTTTCATAAACCTATATAGCACCATGGTTATCATAGTAAATTGTAGTCGAGGTCTAAATAGGAAGGCCAAGTTCTCCCAAAATTTGGTGAATCCATACTGCTTCAGTACCTACTTGAACGATGCCACGATATTTTGCTTATGTAGTCGATAAAGAGACTACCTTTTGTTTCTTGCATGACCACACCAATGGTCCAGTGCTATAGTGAAACACCTAGCCAAAAGTTAACTTCTGATCATCATTGTCACCATCCCATTTGGAGTCGATGAAGCCAACCAACGAATTTGAACTTCGACAATACTTGATACCAAAATGAGTGGTACCCTTGAGATAGAGGAAAATTTGTTTGACTGTTTTCCAGTGGATTTATTTAGGGTCATTTATAAATCAATAAACCACACTAACAACAAAGGAAATGTTAGGTCGACTATGAGTAAGATAAATAAGACTGTGGACCAATTGTCAATAAAGTGTAGCATTGGCTGCGTGTTTTTGACAATTTTTCATAAGCTTCACTCCATATTGGAAAGGAGTAGCACGGGGATTTCAATCATCCATCTTAAAATGTGTCAACAGATCCATCACATATTTAGACTGAGAAATGAAAAGTCCAGCACATAGTGCTAATACTTGAAGACCCAAAAACTAATGTAGAGTACCAAGATCTATCAATTCAAAGGAGTCAACAAGTTGTTTCTTCAATCTAAGGATGAGATCATTATTATTTCCATTAATGAGTAAGTCATATGCATATACAACAACAATCAAGGTGTCTCCATTGGTATGGAGCACATATAGATTGTGATCAGATTCACAATGTTTAAAACCCAGTCAAAGAAATAAACTGTTGATATTAGCATACCAAGTTCGAGGAGCTTGCTTCAAATAATAAGGTGACTTCTTGAGTCGACAAAACAAATTAGAATCTATCACAAAACCAGGTGGTTTTTCTATGAAAATTTATTTAGATAGGTCTCCGAAGAAATGCACTCTTCACATCCATCTGATGTATTTTCCATCCAAAACAAGTAGCAAGGGAAATAATTAGTCAAACAGAGTTCATCTTTGCAATAGGGGAAAAGGTCTTGGTGTATTCGATGCCTTCTTGTTGAGAAAATCCCTTCGCAACTATGTTTGTTTTATGTTGCTCAAAAAAACCTTCAAAGGTAAATTTGGTACAGTAGACCCATCAACACTTCATAATGTTATTTCCTTGCGGTCGAGAAACTAAGTCCCGAGTGTGATTCTTTGACAAAGAATCATTTTTTGTCTACATGGCCTGCTCCCATTCAGGTCATCCTTTACCATCTAAGTAGGAAACAAGATCAAAAGTTTCAAGTACATGAGTCATCAAGGAAACACTGGAATGTTGATTTTGACTTCAGGTTTGTCATCCAAAGGAGGCATCTCCAACATCAACTCTAGCAGCTTCAATTGTCTTGGAATCCCATCTGGGTAGACAAGAAACAAGTGAACTATGGTTCATGGAAGCAGGTTGATCAAAATTCGGGGGGTATTAAGTCAGTGGACCAGTTGAAACATGGGATGATGGACTAGTAGACTCAAAGGTCAATGGTATAGTCAATAGAAGAACAAGTTTCAATTGTCCAATCGAAAGACTGAAGTATGGAACATTAGAACCAATGTTGGAGACAAAATCAAAGGAATCATCCTACAACAATCCAGAGGAGGCATTCAACAACTTAATTCCAGAATACTTCTCATCAAACTGTACATTTCGTTTGATAATGATTTGTCGTTTGACAAGGTCAAACAATTGATAGGATTTCGATTCTTTAGAGTAGCCCATAATGATGCAAGAATGACTCTTTGCATCCAACTTCTTTCTACAATCATAAAAAATGTGAGATCAGGAAACACATCCAAACACACGGAGGTGGTTGAATGAACACTTATTTCCACACCATCATTGGACTATAGTCATGGAAGGAATGCTCGAGTCGATATGTGATTGAGAAAATAGTTTGCATAATAAAGAGCTTCATCCAAAAAGAGAGGAGGCATATCTTTATCCCACAAAAGACATATATCCATGTGAACAATTTTTTCATTCTTTCATTATGTGGCATCATTCTACTGACATGCGTGAGGAACCAACCACTTCCAGTCAATACCAGATCGAACCAAGTTTTCATCAAAAGGTCAATTTACGTGCTCACCACCATTTTTTGATATCTGGAATTTGATGGGTTGACCAAATTCCTTTCTAGAAAAGGCTCTAAACTCCTTGATTTTTTCAAATACAAGGTTTTTATTCTTCAAAAAATAAACCCATGTAAAGCGAGAGAAATCAACAATGAAAGTCAAAATATACCTTGCACCTACCAATTAAGGTAGATTGATGCAGCATACATAACTGTGAACCAGCTCCAGTAGGTTATGTGTTCACCACACTTTGCTAGAGTCGAATGGTTCAAGATGATGCTTCCCAAGAAGACAGTCTCCTTCAAGGGGAAACATCTTCCGTAGATTAGCAACCATGTTTTAAGTTGCCAGTGTTTGTAGACTTCAGAAATTCAGGTGTCTGAGTCGCTTATGCCAAATTCGACTTCCCTCATCATTGTGAGAAACAAGTGCATTCGGTTCATTTTCAGGTTGAGTCGTGTCATAGAATATGTACAAATTGTCTGTCAGGTTGAAAATCCCACCGATGAAAATCGAATTTCCTTTCCTCAAATCATGAACATAGAACCAATCTAGCCAAAATTCCACAATCTTGTTTGTCTATGTTAACTAAGAAACATATATAGATTGGCATTGAGTTTTGGCACATGATATATGTTAACAATCTTCCCATATCAAAAGGTAACATCACTTTTACCAGTAGCATCCAGAGAAAAATCATTAGCAACATAGATTTTCCTCTCCTTAGCTTCATCCAACCATGTGAACAAGGAGCAATCGTTATCCATGTGATGAGTACACCCAAATTATACTACCCATTTGTTTTGTGCATAATGAGACAACAAGGCCTGAGAAGTTCTAAATTTGAAGGTGAAATTATCAGTGGGTCGGTGTACAACAAACACTTCTCCTTCAAGTCATTTAACCTTCTCTAAATCATCTCTCTTATTAAAGCATACTTTATCCACATTTCCATTATGTCCACAGTATTGACATCTCTTCTTCTTTCGACTTCACTAGCGTGCATATGTCTATCCCTTAGGTTTCTGGTTGTGGTATGCATATTTCTGTGTAGAGGAATCAAATTGCACTCTATCCATGGGATCCATCTTTATTTTTCCCTTGAGCAAGTGGACTTAATGTTTACCACCAAGCTTTCCTTCTTCAAGAAGTTTGTGTTGATCAGTAATCAAAATACCACAGAAGGATTCAAAGGTGTAATCCTTTCCATTTTCCTTGCATGCTTTCCAGTTGGTGCGTAAATTTGACATGAACACGTTGAATGGTGTTCTCAAGTTCATTAGGAACAACTCGACGAGTTTTCCATCCTTATTATTATATTTATTTCCACATTCTCCCAATTTCAACTAGATTTATTTGATATGCACCAAATAGTCCTCTATTATGTCAAAGGAATGAGGATCAAGGGAGATCAACTATTTCTCCAACTGTATGCCATGGCTCTCATTAACTCAATCGAACAAGGAATTTATCTTCCTCCAGACTTGATGAGGGCAGTCAATTCCACTGAGGTGAAATTGAATCTCCCACGAGATGTAGATCATGATGAACCCTGCTGCCTCATCCTTCTTTCCATCAACAACAAACTTTTTTATGATCATCTGTTGGATATAAAATCACAAAATTTGTATATTTCCACAATCCTTTTCTCTTTAGTAGGGTTACCATATATGGTGACAATACTGCATAATTTGATCCATTTAGAACAACAAGATCAATCTTTGAAGCCATCTTGATATCTAGATAGAAATTGGTTATGTTTTCAAGGTTCCAAACAATAAACCACCAGCCAATAACCAGGGTACCCACACTTATGGCCACCCAATTCCTTTCTTTACCATTGTACACATTTGTAGAGCACTGGAAGATACTCCTCCCACAATGGACACTCCTATATATTTTCACTCTCTCACCACATGCATCTCCTCAATGCATTACATCAACATGTTTCCTATGAGCACTTTTGTTCCCAAACACTCCTTGATTGTTCAATGCATTTATGACATATTTGTTCATGAATTCTTCCAAGGATTTTAAACATCCTAAACTATCAAAGGCTCCCCCCTCTGTCCTTCAAGTTCTTCTTTATTGAATCATACCCTACTTGGGTATCAAAGGCATACATCAGTCACTCAAAATCATTTACATGTTATAATAAAATATTTCAGAAGGGATTTTTACCCAATCCCTTTTAAATATTATGCCACATAGGCATGAACACTTTCATACATGTTCTGGCTGCCAGCACCCTCTTTGGCATTACCTCATTAGTGGTGCTTCATGGAAACTCTCAAGGTCCCTTCATCAATCTTTCAACAACATCATCATTTTACAATTGCCCTCTTCCTGAGGTTGTCCATCATTGGAAGTTGTTTTTCGAACTGCTCAAATTCTTTTTCTACAGATGACATACATCGTCGCATTCATAATTACATTAGTTGTCATGTTAAATAAAATACATGTATCATAGAATTTAATTCAATACACATTTTTAGATATGTCCTAGCATATCTAAATGCACTCTATTACATTATCCTCAATGTTTTGATGAGGGTACACAAAATCAAATTTCTAGTTTTTCATACGTTCATACAACCATCATCATTTCTCATACCAAAAGTATCCACATGCTACAGCATATCGGTCTCTCATCCTAGAGAAACATAATAATAATTAGGAAGGGATTTAAGGGACTCTTCCCCTTTCCAAGTCCTCCTACACAGCCTGGAACCTTCAGTCCAGATAAACATTGTGAGCTTCGTTTTCGAAACGTCCAATGTTTCGAGTGGACACTCCGCCCATTATCAGGGACAACCAAAATCTCAAAGGGAAGAAAACAAGTGTCGGAGTTATGTATTTTTAAAGTTAGGAATAGCAGCGTGACCATTAAGGAAAATAAGTAAAAAACAAAGTCAAAATGAACGTTAAGATTAAATCTCAGGCTTAATAATCTAGTCAATAGGGTTAGTTAAAGGTGAAAATTTGAAGGTTGAGAATAAATAAAAAAATGAATTAATCCAGATAAGATGGTTTGTTAGAGGTGAAACAATTAATATGGGAAACAATACAAATTACAAATAAAGGCAAAAGGTATAATATTAAATGACGGATTGAATAATCGAGTAAAAAAGGGTTCTTTAGGGAAAAAATAGAAATTAATTGGGAAAAATAAGTAAATATTAAAATAAAAAGGTATTAAAAATACGAAAGTGTTAAGAGGGGGGCGGGGGGGGGTTAGGAGATAGATTAATAAAAATAAAAATAAAGATAAGAAAATAAAGGGGGGGTTAGGAGATGAAAAATAAAGATAAGAAAATAAAAAGGTCGCAGTAAGTTTGGATTAGACAAAAGAAGAGAGAAGAGGTGGTAAAGACTAGTGAGGGTTGAAAATAATGCTAGGTTAAAAATAAAGTGTAATATAAAAATGATGAAAATGAACCAAATGTGATGAGAAATGTGAAAAAGTTGGAAAGATGATATGAAACTAAAATAGAATGAAAAGATATGATATCAATGGGAAGTTGATGATGATGTGACAAGAATAAATGGGGGCAACTAGAGACTAAAGAAAAGGTGAGGAAGCAAAAACAAAGAAGAGATAACTGGGGAAAGGGAGCAAAGGGGAGGTGCACGAAATGGTAATCCAAGAAGGAAACATATTGATTAAGGTGGTGAAGGGTGGGTTTCTAATATTGGTTGAGTTTGTATCCATCTTCATGATTAAAATTATGCGGATTTTTTTCTATTTCAAGAACTTCTCAAATGAGGAGAGTGGAGTAATAAGGGGTTGAGGCTAGGATTTTGGTTTAGTCAAAGAAAATGAGGTGTTTAGAATTGAAGGAGTGTTCGACTATAGTTGTTTTTGAGATTCGATTGTGGGTCATACCAGCTATATGTTCTTTAAGACAGGATTTGAAGGATCTGCCTGTTAGACCTATATAGGATTTTCCACATGAGCAGGGGATTTGCTAAACTCATGGGCCCAACATCGTGTCAAATTTGGCTTTAGCAGTTCTAAAGAGTTGTTTAAGGGTTTTAAAAGGTTTGAACACAGTTTTAATATTCTTCTTAACCAATATTTTTGAGATCGGGTCAGTGGTTCCTTGGATGTAGGGAAGGGTGATGAGAGCATGAGGAGGGAAGCGGGAAGAGGGTAAAAGTGTTTTGGGTTTGCTAGTGGAGAAAAAAGCATGGTTGATATAGGTGAGAGAGTAACCATTCGCTCAAGGGGCCTTGGTTAAGTGGGATTTTTCTTCTTCAAGGAATTGGGGGGCTAAAATGCAAAGGGAACGAGTAAACAGAGTTTTAAGGACAGTCAATTTATGGGTTGGATGGTGGTGGGAGCTGGCATTAAGGTATCTATTGATACGGGTCTTCTTTCTGTAAACTTGGTGGGTAAGGGAATCGTCACAAAGTCGGGAAATAAGGACATACAAAAATGGGAGGGAGTTTCCCTTTTGGGTTTCCATAGGGAATTGGATGTGAGGGGAAAGGTTGTTGAGGTGGTTAAAAAAGAGGATAAGGTTAGAATGTTTGTGAGGCCAAATGACGAAAGTGTCATCTACAAACCTAAACCAACATTTGGGTTTGAGACAGAAGTTGTTTAAGGTAAAGGATTCAAAATGTTCCATAAATATGTTAGCAACAATAGGGGATAGAGATGACCCCATGGTTGTACCTTAAGTTTGTTTGTAGCAAACCCCTTTAGAGGTAAATAAGATTGAGGCTAGACATATTTCAATGAGGTTTAGGGTTTCAGGATCAACTAGATTTGAGATCAGGTTAAGGGATTTAGAAATTGGGATTTTGGTAAATAAGGACACGACATCGAAGATGACCATAAGGTCTTAGTCATCTAAGTGAAGATTACTAGTTTTGTGAATAAAATCAGTGGAATCTTTAATGAAGGAAGAGGTTTTTCTGACAAAGGGTTGAAGCTCGTTAGCAAGGTATCAGGAAAGGGCATGAATGGGGGCTCTTATGGAACTTGCTATAGGTCGAAGAGGGATGTATTTTTTATGTACTTTTGGTTGACCATAGATCCTAGGGGCTTGGGGGTTGTGAGGAAGTAAACACTTTTGGATGTTAGGATCAAGGGACGAGGATTTGATGGCTTTGGTGACCATGTTGGTGATGGAATTAATGGGGTTTTGGGGCAGCAGTTTGTAAGAAGAGGAAGAGAGGAGGTTAAGGAGTTTGGAATCATAGTCATAAGTGTTCATAATCACTGAAGCATTGTCTTTATCGGCTTTGAGGATATTGATGTTTGGGTTGGCATTAAGGTGACGAATAGCAAGGAGATGTTCTTTAGGTAAGTTGAGTTTGGGTGGTTTGGATTGTCGGAGGATTCTTCCGCACTCTTGTCTAATTTCTTTTGCTTCGTGAGTGGGAAGGTTGTGGGTGATGGATTCAAGGCAGCAAATAATGTCTTTAACGGGGATACATCTAGGGGCTATGGAAAAGTTGAATCCTTTTTCAAGCAGTTGGAGGGTGGGAGGGTCCAGCTTGAGTGAGGGTAGGTTTATGACAGTGGAAAGACTATGGTTGGAGTGGGGGGAAACAGGGGAACAATTGTTGGAAGGGTTGTTATTAGTGGGTAAGGAGCTGGTGAGATTAAAGGAAAAAGAGTTGCTCACCGCTTTAGGGGGAGAAAAAGGAGTAGGGCTGGGACTAGAGGTGGTAGATGAGGTAGACGTAAATAAGGGGGTCTTGGGGAAATCGTGTTTCGGAGAGATGGACAGATTGGGGCTATTAATTTAAAGAGTGTTAGAGGGGGCACAAGGATTGGAAACCATGTGTTGGATTGGTTCCAAAGAATAAAACTAGTCGTAGAAATATTAGGGTTAGCCACCAATGGAGAACATACAAGATTAGGGTTTTGGCAAGAAAGGGTAGGTACGAGTACAAGAAAGAAAGAAAATGATTTTAACGTCCACGAGGCTAACAATAGCCTATGGGACAGACCGCCTCTGATTTCTACATTCATCCCTTTTCCTGTTCAACTTGATGTTGAGCTCCCCAATTTCTCCACTGTCCCCTCGTTGAATAAGTTATTCCAAGAGCTAGTTGTCAAGATACTTATATAGTTGTCCCTACTGTCTTTGAAGGCTTCACACAAACCCTTTCTTCCCAAGCTTCTTTTGGTCTTTTCCAACGCTCAGTTTCACAACGGAGTTGATGGGAATTGGTTCTTAACTAGGCAATAAGCATTTTTTCTCTCCAAGATATATTGGCCCCTATGTACGCTTTTTGATGATGATTGTATGTGGGGTTAAACTCTTCAATATAATACTCTCTCTTTCTCTCGAGCCCTTTATCCCAAGTTCGCTTGTGGAACCTATCAATGACAAAAGCCTTTATCTCTTTATTGTTCGTAGGGCACCTATTCAAGTGGATATCTCATTTATTAAGCCATTTAATATTTTGTCGCATCCACGTCTTATTTCTTTTGCACAATATGTCATTGAAGACGACCTTAGGCCATCGACTGTCTTCCATTTGCTCAATTATTTTTAGATATCTTATGAGACGCACCATAGCAATTGCTTCAATAGGGGCAGCCCCCATTTCACTCAGCATGATATCATAAGGGACTGAACTTTTAATTTTAAACTTATGTGCTTCCACTGTAAGTCAGATGTGTTGTTGGCCCACACTTCACAACCATATAGAACCACCGGGCTCACTAAAAGCCCAAAGAGAATTTGCATAGTCTTCCAATCCCATAGCTCTGCTTCTCTGCACCTATTTTGAAAAGCATAGAACGCTTTCCAACCTCCCAAAGTTCTTTTTCTTTCTGCAACCTTCCCAACTTAGATTTTTGTTGAAGTCAATTCCGAAGTATTTGTAATCTGCCACTTCTTCAAGAGTGTTACCTTCAAAGTAAAACTTATGTTGTTTATGATTTCTTTGCTAAAACTTATGTTGTACATGAGAGGGGAAATCGAAATATTGAACGGATGAGGGGTTCTGGTTTAAATCTTGATGATGATCAGAGCTAAAAGTTGTGGGGGTGAGTCGGTTGTTAGTTCTGAAAGGGAAGAGGCACGAAAAAGACCTCGAGGAGGGCATACATGAGTTAGAGGGGACAATGACTAAGTATGTTGCTCAAAGAGGGTCAGTAGACAGCTGCGAGGAGAAAGAAATCTCTTGGTTGTGTGAGTTTTGTGTGCTTTGGGTGTTAGGAATAGGTGATTTGGTGCAGCGCGATTGGAGAGAGGAGCTAGCCGACCAGTGTGACTGTTAAACGATTAGGTTGGGGGAGAAAAAGGTGACCGGATCAGATGTTGAGGATGATTTGGAGGTTGAGAAGTGGAAGGGATAAAGAGGGAAGGGAAAGAATCAAAGTTGCAACTAGTGGGGGCGGGCTTGTTGTTGGTTCCGGGAGAAAAAATGCACGAAGAAAACATCGAGAAGGGAATAGACAAGTTAAAGGGGGCGAAAATTGAGTTTGGTGCTTGATTAGGGTCTGGAGACACCTGCAAGGAGGAGGAAAGCTCTGTGTTGTTCCACCTGTCTGTGCTCTGGGTGTTAAGAGGAGGTGAATCAGTGCAGCCTGATTGGAGAGAGGAAGCAGCGAAACCATTGTCACTGAATAACGAGTGGGATGAGGGAACAAAAGGAGAGCAGTTCAGAGGTTGAGAACGAACTGGAGGTAGAGAGCCATATTGCTTGGAAAAAATATTAGAGAATTTACGGATTTGTTTGTGCAAGGAGGATTCAAAGATAATCAAAGATGAGATGAAAGATCTATGTTCAATTATAGATCAAATATCAAAAAAGATCATGTAAGCTAGTTTCAGATGAAGCTGGAACAATCTTTGTGTTAAACGATTAAGATCATACCTGATGAAATGGATTTCAGCACGCAAGATGGCATTGCTGGTCTTAGTGAGGATACGATTAAGATTTACCCTTCGATTTTGCTGTTGGATCCGGGTAAATGGAGAAAGGATGATTGAATCGCGACAACGTTTTAAAAAGTTGAGATTGGTAACTCGTCTATACATTTTGATGTGTATCTTTTCAAAAGTATGTATCTCTTTGAAACAGTGAGGATAAACAGGGTGCGGTGTGCTTCGTTTTAGACACTTCACTCATCATCAGGGACAACCAAAAGCTCAAAGGTAGGGAAACCAGTGCAGGGTTATGTATTTTTGGATTAGATAAAAGAAGAGAGAAGAGGTGGTAAAGACTAGTAAGGGTTGAAAATAATTTTACGTTAAAAATAAAGTATAATATAAAAATGATGAAAATGAACCAAATGTGATGGGAAATGTGAAAAAGTTGGAAAGATGATACCAAACTAAAATATAATGAAAAGATATGATATTGATGATGATGTGACAAGAATAAAGGGGGGAAACTAGGGACTAAAGCAAAGGCGAGGAAGCAAAAGCAAAGAAGAGATAACTGGGGAAAGGGAGAGGTGCACGAAGTGGTAATCCAAGAAGGAATCCTATTGATTAAGGTGGTGAAAGGTGGGTTTCCTTGTAGCCATCTTCGCAATTAAAATTATGCGGATGTTTTTCTATTTCGAGAGATTCTCAAATGAGGCGAGTGGAGTCGTAAGAGGTTGAGGCTAGGATTTTTGTTTGAACAAATCAAATGAGGTGTTTAGAATTAAAGGAGTGTTCGGCGATAGCTAATTTTGAGATTCGGTTGTGGGTCGTATCAGTGTTTATCCAAAAATATTTTCCACATTGTCTCACTGTGAAAACATACATTCTCAGACTTTTCCAAGGCCTCACTACCTTTAAATAATATGGATTAATCCAAGATTGTTACTTAACATTTTTATTAATTTTTCTATCATTTACCTGTTCTATTTATTTCCACGACTGTTCTTTTAAAGTATACACTCTGTCTCAAAATTTCAGAACTTGAAAGTGAGAAAAGTTCCCTCCTTTTCTCCTTCTTTGCTTATGCAATCTATCTGTCCTGGGATCTGGCTTCTCTCTTCCTTGAGTAGTCACAGTCAAGTTCACCTTGACCTTCTTGATTACATTAGCATGATACAACAGTGATCCTTTCGTTCATAATGAATTATGAACCTGTGTCTTCTACACATTTACCAATTAGATTGGTCATCATTCATTTGCATGTCTTATATGCATGCATTATATTTTATAATATAATTCAGGATTCTTATATAAATAAGCCTTGTAGTCCACTATCTAATTCTCAGCAGTCATTAATGTTATGATTATATTCTCTTGAAAGAATCTTTACATAGTTACTCCACATGAACTTCTTCAACCTGCAACTCTTTTTTTGCATATCCAAACGGTCTGAAATGACCTCAATCTTGAGTCAGCCTCGGCTTCATTATTTCATATTTCTATCCAATATTCCATAAGGAATATAAGCATGCATTCTTATGATGCATTCCAACATACTCTCAAACATGTATCTTTAGGTTATCAACTTGCTTTCAAATTGTTCTTCCATACATTTAACCACATGCATCAACGTACTTTGTGTCTACCATAGGCACACTTTACAATTTCGTATGCATATTTCTTTACAAAATCCTTTAACTCATGATTATTCATAGTCATTCTCATGCAATCCTCAAAGGAATAACCATGTTGCCTTCTATCATGACAATAGAGCATCCCTGCTCCTTTCCTCTTTCATCAATTTTTACTAGCTTTTTCTAAGGAAATAGAACACATCCTCCCCAAGCTATTATTTCATCAATCATACTAAATTCCTTTAACTGTGAGGGTCTTAGCCCTTATCCAAACAATAATATTAGAATCTAGGGTTCTAACATCCCACGCTTACAAGCAGCATTACAGCTACCAACTTATTCTTCTTGTACTTAAGAAACCCTCAACTGGATGTTGCCATTTCAACCATTCAAAAACAAGTCTTACCTCTAAGGTTTGTTAGTATATTCCTAATCTTGTAGGAATATTTATTGGTTCAAAAAAGGAACATCATAATTCCTTTGTTGAAATTCGTTCATAATTTCCCAATTATAGTTTCAATCTGCTATCCTTCTCCTCAAGGAACTTGTGCAGATAGTAAACAAGTTCTTAAACATAGAGCACTCTTTTAAGAAGGCTCGTCTCTAGCCTTAATATATCAGCCCTGGGACTGATATATGGTCCATCCAGGCCTAGTGTTGTAACCATGCTCTGATACCACTTTGTAACACACCCAACCCCCTAAGTATTTTTTTAAGGGATGGGGTATAAAAATTCCGCTTTTCCTCAACTACCTCAAAACCCCTTCTAAAGGTCACCATTGTCTTCTACTCATTAAGAGCTTTCCAATGACTATAATTTTTTCTAAATCCGAGCCATGGAAAGAAAGTTATGGCTCATTAAAGTTCTTAGGTCTTTTTCCATTACAATTCCACATGGCTCCACGTCACCCATATCCATCCAACGTGGCACTGTCATGTTGTGAAATTCCATCCCCCTACATGGAAATGGCAGCTAGCATGAACTCTATCATGGCGCTTTCCACCTCATCCATTGTACCCTCGACTTAGTTGGGGTTATCCTCAACTTATCAGGTCCCATAACCCCAGCTAAGTCTCACTTCACGCAATCCTGAAAAGACTCAATCCAACAAAAGATCTTGTCTAGGGTACAAGGTCTTATCATATAGTGCCACTTGTCCTTCGGGTATCGGTTAGGTGACTTCATTAAACATCCCACTAGGTTACTAGACCATCAGCCCACCGGAAGTGCTTGCATAAACCTCATCCCTAGACGTCCAATCCGGTATGAGTTGGCACCCGAAACACATGTCCTATCATGTGTCACCAACCGACCTTCACCATATCACGACATGTAACCACCGGATGTTGGATTATCATCCCATAGAAGCAATCTTGTGTCCATTCTAAACTCAAGGCCCAATCTGGTGGCCAAATTGTCCCTCTGACATGTGGCGTTGCCATGATCTTCCACGTAGCATTCCCTTGTGTCCCTATTACCACCTGACACATGGCATTGTCACTACTTGACACATGGCACCCAGAAACCACCAAGGTACCTCCCAAACGTGCCAATTTACCTTGACATGTGGACCAATCACCGCATGACACGTGGCACTCACACTGTGTGACACATGGCACACATTTTCTCCACGGATCCATGTCTAATTATGCCCAATTTTCATGACATGTGGAACTACCCCTGTATGGCATGTCGAACTCTCATTGGGTGTCGCGTGAATGAACCACTTCGTGACACGTAGTCCCAAGCACCAGATATAGAGACTTTCCTGGTACAGTGTAAACTTCCTAGTGCTCATCATCTCGGTGATTACGAAGTAATAAATTAAGTTGAACCTCTAGATTACGGGATGATTAATTAAGTTAATCTCGGGGTTAACTCTTCGGAGTTTATGCGTAAGATATATGATTGATATCTCTCGGTCGGTAGATCTTATGGTCATATTTGAAAGGCACTCGTCCAATGGTCTTATCCCTATGTGGTTCTAGTTGACTTTTCTTCCCCTGGATCAATGGTTGTGATCGTTCCTTGGGGTGATATCGACGATCTTGATCTATCCTCGGCATACGGGTTGTCAAGCCATTGGACCACCGTAGGACCACTCTCATTGCCTTAACCTGATATGGTGCCACATCCTATCTGGCTACTAGATTTTTGGTTATCAGATCATTGGCCCATGCCAAACAATTTGAGGTTGGGAAATCTTTCGAGGGTCCGACATCCGATTTCCCTCCCTCGAACCAAGTCTATGGTGGAGACCCATCCACCTTCAGATCCAACGATCCAAGGCTTAGGTGTTATCCCAAGGCTCTCGCCTCCAGTTCCAAAGTAACACATGGCCCGACATGGCACGAGACACATACCCTACGTGGAATGCTTACGACATGACATGGCAATACGTCACTGACCTGGAGAGACACGTAGCACTCGTATAGATGGCCATGTGGCATCAATTTTTCGCTTGACCTCCATCCAAAAATACCAAATCTAAGTGACATGTGGCACCACCAATTTGTTGACACATGGCCCTCTCTCACTACGACACGTGGATATGTCTCTGAGTGGCACGTGAATACCAGGCTTCGGACATCAACCTTATGTTAAGGATTTCCACTCGAACCCTTCTAAGGTATGAGATTTGGTGCACAGTTGGCACCCTGGGTATGTGGCCCTATCCGTACATCCCACCTGGCATGCTACATAGCACTGCCGTAGTGGACACAAGACTTATCCATGTTGTGACATATTGTCACCAGGCCTTGGTCGTTGGAACTTCTCCTATGGTAGGGTCTTCCATAAACCCTCGATACCCAATATTACGATAAAATTAATTAATCTAATCCCAGTAATTACGAGGAGATTATCTAGATTGATCTTAGGATTATGATCCCACGAGATCTACGACTGAGGTCTAGGGAGGACACACGTCATCATCACATTGTCATGCCATCATGTTCTTGACTCTTTCCAAGACTTGTGTAGTAAATACTCTAGAGGGTCGAGGGTCCAATTGACCCTCCTTGACCGAGATCTACAGTGGTGATCTATCGACCCTTCCATCCATGACCACTACCTTTGTGTTGATTTACAATGGATTTAGATGGGTGGCCAACCCATCTTTCGACGGCTAAGATTGACTCTTTCCCTAAAATCAACGACTACTATAGCTCGTCTTCTCCATTCAAATGTCTTTGGCACCTTATTTACAAATGAGATGGAGTTGGAACCATGGACCGGAACCTTGTTCTCGGCATTGCGATGTTGGGAATTTTCTCATGGCTATCCATAAGGATCTCTTGATGCTCAGCATCCGATATCCAAAGTAGCCGATAAGAAATCGACGGTTGGCATCCAACCATCCTCTGATCCGACGGCTGTCACTCTTGTGTTGGCTTACGAGGGACTTCAATGGGTGACCAACCCATCATTGGACAATTGATATTGGTTCTCGGCTTAGGAATAAACGGTTTTTTAGTCTTGTCGACTCAACCAAGCATTAAACAAGTTTAGTTAATAGGGGAGGAGGGTTATATCGCCCCCTTTGACTTAACATATAGACTTATCATTAATAAAAGTATTGATCCCTTCTTGCCCAGATTTTAACTATGCATGAATGCATTCACAATACACCAACATTAGATTCTATTCCATGATTACTTCTACATAAGTATTTAGCAATAATACATGTATCAATTCCACAATTCAAGCGAATGCATTTAAGGCATAATTATAGACAAAATTTAGTTCTTTTACTCAATCACATAGGGCCATGAAATACTTATCTATTGCAAGACAATAGCCATGCCAACTAACAGTGGGTGTTCACCTTGCCACCCAACCATAGGCTCTTCTCGCTCGGTAACTTCGGCAGCAAGCCACCCCCATACCAAGCCATGATACCACCAAGGAAATATTTTTGCTTACTCGCTCATTCTCTCCCTATCCATACACTTGTGCACACGTTTGTTATGCGGCCTCTAACCTTGTCTCTCCCTCTTCGAGACTATACTCTTCTCTCTTCGCCCCGTGCATCTCTTGCGTGTCATTCCCTTGGTAAGGTTCTCAACATGTCCCTTATCTTTCATTGGAAGGAACCTGTGGGTCATCCATGGGGACTTGAGGCATTTTCCTATCGTCCTCTAGCTCAGCTTGGCCCAATAATTTGGAATTGGATTATCGACAAATGATAGATAAAATAGGGGTACAAATTTTGTTGTCCTATTCAGACCTACTTACTCCCATTAATTGAGGGTGGTTGGTTGTTCAACCACAGGTCCTTCCTTTTTAACTGATTTGCCTTGAAATTGGGGCTAAGGGAGAATATATGAATAAGATTTTTGAAGTATTTTAACTTATTAGTGCCTTCTCTCATTCCCTAGTGTATCATGGTCAGTACTTTAAGGCTTCACCCCCCATAGTCAATTGTTGGCAATCTTAATTACAACATTAATACTTTTTCATTGTTCACATGCCATGGCTTGGCAATGATTAATGGTAATTAATTACATATAATCAGAGTTTTAGGAGAAGGGGTGTTACAATCCCCTCCCCCTTCAAAGGCACACCATCCTTGGTGTTCTTTCTTAGTAACACCTATCATGCCTTCATCTTTTAGCTACTTTAGCATTGCCTTCTTCTTGTCGTCATAGTTTGGTCCTTTTCCATACCCTTGGCATTCAATATATGCATATAAAATTTCAAACAACAAGCACATTAAGCTTAATTTTATGAAAAATATTTCATTGTTGTTCATAATTCAAGAAGAAAATTCATGTATCAGCACAATACTTATCTTGTGCAATTCATGGGTTAGCATCTATATGGTTTTCATTTTTACTCATCTCAATGTTTACCTTTTCATATCCATTGTGTGCATGATCCTAGTCAATAAATGACAAAATTTCAAATACTCCACTGAGTCTTTCACATGAGCTATCGAAGTCTCCCCCTTCCTTGCGGTCACTCACCCTCCAGGCTCAGGCTCAGGCATCCCCTTCTCTACTATGCAATCCCTCGGGTGATCCATCTTTCTTGCCAAAGCTTTCTCGCACAATAAGAGTTTCAGAGACCTCACTAAGTCTTACAGTTGAAGCATCCCCCAAACTTGATCTGTCGAGGCATCCCTCTGGCTTGCTCTTCTAAAAGCATCCCTTTGGCCAATGTTACCGCAACATAACATTCTCTATGGCGATCATGGATTATCACACAATTCTCTTTTCCCTATAGTATCCATTTCCATGTTTTCTTGCTTGAAAACCATCATTTGTCCCTCCAGGATAGATCTTCCATCTAAATTGTATCAAAACCATATAGAAATTTTATGATATCTCATCATTAATTCAATCAAA